>BQNB010018554.1:0-68129 GCA_026074375.1 Tanacetum coccineum
ATTCCTCGATCACACCATTGGAAAGAGCACGAAAAAACGAGTCCAACGGTACCGGCCTTTTATATTTAAACCTTTTTATTTTAAACCTTTTTCGTCCCTGTTTGAACCTTTTATTATAAATGAACCTGCATGGGAAATAAAAGGGGTTATATATTACTTTTTGCATAATATGTTTGTAATGTTGCTCTAGCGCAGCTGGAACTTGTGGGTTTCTAAAACCATGACCGAGAGGTCTATGGTTCGAATCTTGCAAGTGCCAAATGCCTGGGGTAATTGTTGCTACATCACGTGGCACCACTCAGGTGGTGACACATGGCAACCCCTACCCGGACCCGATCAAACCCGACCTGACCCGGCCCAATACCCGACCCGGCCCACCAGTTGACCGGTGGTCCGGCGGTGGTCAACGGTGGTCCGCCACCGTTGACCGTCGTTGACCGCCGTTGTTGACCGGTGGTCCGGCGGCGTTGACCGTCGTTGACCACCGTTGACTGCCGCCGTTGACCACCGTTGACCGGTGGACCGGTGGCGGTTGACCGGCGGTTAATCGGAGGTTGACCGACGGTGACGGAACCGTAAAAATGCCACGTGGCATCACTCAGGTGGTGACACGTGGCGCTTCTAATCATTGTATGCAGAGGTGGCAGGTACTAAGTACGAGATACGAGGTGGCAGATACGAGGTACGAGGTGGCAGTACACGTCAGTACGAGGTACTGTTCAGGTGGCGGCTGGACCAATTAGCGTGTGACACGTGGCACTGGCGTGTGTCAGTCTGAGGTACTGTAGCAGTCAGTACGAGGTAGGCGTGTGCAATAATGAGGCCGTTGGTGGAGTGCAAAATGACCAAAATACCCCCCAGATCTGGATTATGTGTGGTTGTGTACCTAAAAAGACGAAATTGCCCTCACCCACTTTGGGTTATAAATACAAGACGCAGCTGTGATTTGAGGGTGTTAGATTTTAGAGTAAATTTAGTTATTAAAATTAGTAGTGTAGGTTAGTTTTCAGGAGTAGTGTAATTTAGTATTTAGCTTATTGTAAAAGCTTTTAAAAGCTTATTTAGCTTATTGTAATCAAGATTTTTTGAGCTTATTAATGAAGATATTTAAGGTTGGTTTTTATTTAATGCTTATTATTTCTTGATGCTTATTTTTCTAGCTTATTGTTTTTAGATCTAATCCTTAAATATACCCGATCCTTGTTCACTTGATCGAACATCTTAGTTTCGGGTGGATTAGATTTAAAAATAATAGATCTTATATTTCTAGCTTATTTTTTAGCATAAATTTAGTTTTTAATTCTAGCTTATTTTTCTTAGTTCTAAATCCTTAAATATACCCGATCCGAGTTCACTTGGTTGAACACCTTAGTTTCAGGTGGATTTAGATCTAAAGTTTTTTATCTTTTTATTAGCTTATTTTGTTCTAACTTTTCATGTCTTATTTCTTATTCCATCCTTCTACACCTAAGGCCGGAGCTTAAGGGTCTTATAAGGTTGATAAATAAATAAGGTTTTGATCTTTATAGTTTTTATGAAAATAATTAGTGGATAAAGTTCACACATTGATTAGCTAATTAGTAAAGTAAAAGCTTTAAAGTGATAAACTTATTTGTTTATTAAGTTTGTAAGATCGGGTGGTTTTATATCATTGCGGTTCTTCATTCGGTTACCCTTTTTCCCTTTTTAATACTAGTAGTTTAGAATTATTAGCTTAAAATGTTTATGTTTGATCTTATGATTGTTGCTAGTTTATTTGTTATGATTAGTGAGTAGTTCATTAGTGTTTGCTAAGTGATTAGTGATTTGGAATTTAGGTGCGGGTTTAAAAAGGTTTAAAAAATTAATAGTCATTAGAATTTTCAAATTTAAATACCGTCATTTATTTTTAATGCAATTTACTTTACTTGTCATTTAAATTACTTTACTTTACTTTACTTTATTTGTCATTTAAATTTCTTGAAATTTGTTTTCGAAGGATTTTAATTCGTTAAACCTTAAACCCGCACTTAATGAACATTTCACGTCACTTAGCAAGCATTTTCTTCATTTATATCTTTTAGATCAATTTTAGTATAATCTTGTAGTTTTTAATCTTAAAATTAATATTAGTTTAAAAATAGTTTAAATCCAAAAGTTTAGTTTCCCTTTTATATGCTTTCCCTTTTAGTAGATTTAGAAAACCAAACCCAAAAACTTAAGTGATAATCAAGCTCGATTCCCAACATTCTCTTGAATTTCCATTCACTTCTCGCCGAGGAAACGACCCGGGAGGTTTTTTGATAATTGCTTTGGTTAAAAGCGATTTTCTAGAACCCGACGGAAAATACTCACTATACTATTATTGACCTATCCTTATTATTACGTATTTATATATATTATATATATTTATATACGTGTAGTTCGGACGTGGCTAGTCAGATAAAGTTGATATTGCAGTTCTTGTGCAGAAGCTTGGCTGGCTTGAGTTGGATGAACATGCAAAATACGATCTGTTATGTAATTCCTGAGTGATGAATCAACCTGAGAAGGAATATGGTTAGTGATAGCATTGTTGATTTGTGAATAAATCTCTGCCAAAGATTCTCGTGTTCCTGCTGAATTGCATTTGTAATCATCTTCGCCACATCAGCTTGATTATTTGTTCTTTCCATTATCAGCCCCTCTGTAACATATATTGGAACTTGTGTCTTGGTAAGTTCCTTGACGCGGTCATCTATCATGTTGGGCAACGACTCTTCCATGACCTCTTGTAAGTGTTGAGCAAGTACATTAAACTTATTTCTTGCCAAGAACCTTGTCTTTAGATGTCCAAACAAACAGCCGTATCCTCCTTGCAATTCATCAAAGAAACTCTTGTATCATTTGAATCGTCCAGTCTTGGGTTTGAACAGCAATAAGATGTGTTGTGACATTGATAATGCTGGTTTTAGTGAAGATGATGATGGTGTAAAATATAAATATTTTGGATCAATTTCTGTCAATTTTTGGAGTTTCTCAGTATCTGAAGATATGAGAGTAGAATGAATCCTAGGAGATCTAATTGGTGTAGGAGATGGTGTATTCCTAGACTCCTCTACATGCTTCCCTTTCACCCTTCGTCTTAACTCATAATCATTCTCTACTAAATCTTCTTCCTCTTCAATAACGTTTACATGCACGTCAGCAATAATCTCCACATCCGGACTTTCCTTATAACTCTTGGGATCTAACCTAGTGTCGGGAATTTCTTGATTATTAAGTTAGGTATTCCCACTCTCATCAACCAGCTTATCAGTGTCTACATTCTTTGTTCCTTCCATCATTTTCTCAATCTCCTCAGCTACCAAGTGCTCATTGACTTTTTCCACATTTTACTGGGCTTCAAAAACTTCACGAATTTGCTGCTCAACAATGCTTAGTTAAATTGTATCTTGTAAAGTCATCTTGTCAACTTCAATAGCAGTTAGAATTGGTTTAGTTGAAATTGGTGTTGGTGGATTATGACGGGTTGATCGTCTTGGTGGAATACGAAGTCTAATAATAGTAGACTTTCGTTGAGCAGTTGATTCTCCTTCATCCACATCAGGGTTAGGTGACCTAGGGGCGCTAGTTGTCCTATGCATTCCCTGGGTAGACTCAATCGGTTGTGACTGAGTCGTAGGAACATCTACCTTAAAAACTTCAGCATACATTTGATAATTCTTTGTGAGCTTCATTTCATCAGTTATCATCTATCTTGGAATCTTCATTCCAACTCCTGCCTTATTCCTCCCTGAATTAAATATGTTGTTAACCATCTCATCGTGTTCCAGAATGTCATACCTATCACAAACTCTTCTTGAGATCTTAGGGTATGCAGTCATAGAGTGACCTACTATGAGCTTTGTAAATCTTGGATAAGGAATTAGTGTTGATGGATGTTCGAGTGCATAGTGTAGTCCTTCCCATAGTGATTTAGAATAATCTACATGCACATTGTTGACAAAGCAATATAACATCTGCATGATCTACAAAGGCGGTTGATCATGACCAGTGACTTGTGTTGTGAGACATCGTGCAAACAACTTGCTAAGTGTCTGCCACGGTTGTACGAGACTAGTTTTCTTAAAGTTGGATGGCGATCTTAATTCCAGTATATAACCAAGATCGTTTAGAAAGAATGGAACCGTTTCTGAGAACTTGGGAGCAACACAAAAGCGTTCATGATTGTTGTATTTAGTTTGAGGAAGTTGAAATATCCGCCTGAAATCATCAAGAGTCAATGTGAGCTCTTTCCTATCAAGCATAAACTTGAACCTATACTTGGATCCATCTTCCTTTAAAGTATGTCAGAAGTGCCCCAAGTAGATCCATGGTACTGATGATGAAGCAGCAATGCTGAATTTAAGTGGATGATTTTGAAGAATGTTCGCTATTATTTTGCTTTCATTTGGATACAATGGATTATCAAGATCAATCTTCTTTTTGGCATTCATGAGAGCATAGAGTTTGTTGGGTGGACATAATTTATCTTGATGAACATATGCTTGTCTTTGTGATTGTGCCATGATGAATTCTGAATGAGTGACGATAAGATGATACATATCAAACAATTTTGTGTGACATTTTTGTCTCTTTTCGCTCTGTCTGTTTTATATGTTCTGGCAATTCTTTTTCAACATATTTTTGATCAGTTTGTTTCTCATGTGCTTATTCTTGATTTTTCTAGCACATGCCATACGCTTTATTCTCATTTTCCTTTTGATTTCTCTTTTTGTGTGTTTTAGCATTTCTTTTTCGAACACACTTCAAATTTGCTTTTTCGTGTATGGTTTTTGTCTCTCTTTCTGTTTAGAATATTCCTCACCAGAAATTCTTTATGTAATGATACTCTTTCAAGAATAATGAAGATTCTCTCTGATTTTGAATAAGACTCAATTTTGAGAAATTCAAGATAAATCATTCAAATTCTTAAAATTTTTGTGAAAGAGTACCATGTGACACAATACAGAAATTTAAGAACTTTTTCAAAAATCATTTGTGTTTGATAACATGAAATCAGACAAACCCAATTCATCAACTGAATGGTCACTAGGTCACTCACTCCTCATTATGTTCATTGCAGAAAACGGTCGAAATCGGACATGAATTAGACCACTTAAACAATTGAGAATAGAATTATCCGACTCAAGTTATTTTGAAAATCTTCAATTTTGCTTTTTGTAATGAATGTTATGCCATGTAAACAAACACATCTAATTCAACAACTGAATGGTCACTAAGTCACTCACTCCTCATTCTGTTCAATGCAGAAAATAGTCGTAACCGAACATAACTTAGACCACTTAAACAATTGTGAATAGACATATATGACACATGATATAATATTCATCAAAATTGTCCATGATTGCTCAATTTTGAAAGTTCTTTTTCACAAACATTTGAAATTCAAGTCACATGAGATACTGATCTTGTTATTTGCATACATTCGAGCTTTGAACAACACATTCAGATATATATTACCAACACACACAAAGTCTAGAAGCCCCCCCCCCCAAAAAAAAAAAAATTTTGTTCATTTTCCATCCAATTCGACACTTCCAAAGATAATAGTGACTTTTTCAGTTTGAACATATCGAATTTTGACTTTTGACCCGTTGACTTTGGCGAAAATGATTTTCTTTGTCGAAATTTCACAACTAATCGGATCTTAGAAATCCCTTTTGTCAAAAACACGTTCATTTAGATCAAAATTAGTCATTTATCCTACTTTAAGCTATTTTTGACAAATTTTAATTAATATCGAATTTAGTCCAGTTGTCAAAATTGAAAATTTCAAAGTTTAAGCAACATTTATCTCAATCGAACATGCTCAATCATTATTAGTATCATCTAGAATCAATAATCTATTATTTATTTAAAAAAAACCCAATTTCGGAAACCCTAATTTATATCGAAATTAATTTCGATCTAAAGAACACCATTAAAACCTGAAAGAACCTTACATTTGTGAAGAAAAATCAATTGTGATCGTTGTAATGAACTCAGAAGCATGTTTTTGTCAAAAAAATCAAATCCCTCTTCTTTTTCGATATGAAATTCAGAATGATAAAAAAATTAGAAATCAAATTACTTTCCTATTTATGCCGATCGAAATTAAGGTTTGGAAAATGACACTTTCGGTCCTTGGAGTTTTTCTTCCGAAAATAAGTTTAAGAATGTCAAACTTGGCCCTTGTGGTTTTTGATACCGAATTTTGTTTTGAATTTTTTTCAAAACTCCCCCTTGAAGTATGACCCCTTTGCACAGTTAGTCCTTTAATGAGATTTTTCCTTTTTCAAAGTCCAGATTTGCGCAAAGAAATGAAAAACTCCCCATCGAAAATATACCAATTTTATAGAAAAACTATCAATTATTCAAAAGATCATTGTTTTTATTGGCTTTTAAAAATGTTGTGAATTTTTCAAACATGAATTCAAGGTGATGCACGTGAATGGATTTTACAAAAACACATGTTTGGATGATGAAAACACATTTGTTTATCAAAATAACTCCCCCTCAGATCATGATCCCGTATAGTCATTTTACGAAACTATGATGAAAATATCAAATCATGAATTTGATTTAAATGAGAAGTCATGTGTTATTGTTTATATTATGTTTTTGTCCTTTTATATTTTATATTTTGGTATTTGATTTTTTTGTTATTGAAAAATATTAAGGAAATCTTTTTGAGTTTTTATATTTTTTAATTTTGTATTCGATTTTTGAAAAATTTATTTACAAGTTTGATGTATGATCTGTTTCAAGAAGATAACTTTAACAGACTTTCCAATTGAGTTAGAGTCATACATCTCATACCAATGCGATGAACTAAGTACTCAAAGCGTTCTTTGGGAAGAGCTTTAGTAAATAGATCCATAAGTTGGAATTCAGTTCTGACAAAGTATAATTTCACTGCTCCCTTCTCAACATGCTCTTTAATAAAATGATACCAGATGTTTATGTATTTTGTACACGAATGCTGAACCGGATTGCATGAGACAGTGATAGCGCTCTTTGACTCGCAATACATCGGTATTTTATTGTACTTGTATCTATAGTCTAGTAATTATGTTTGCATCCAGATGACTTGTGCACAACACGCATACAACGATACATATTCAGCTTTAGCGGTGTACATCGCAGTACAATCTTGCTTTTTGAAACTCCAGCTCACAAGCTTTTCACCTAAAAATTGTAAGCCTCCTGATGTGCTTTTGCAATCGTCTTTACATCCTGCATGGTCTGCATCTGAATATGCAATTAGTTCAAATCCGAAATCCTTCGGATACCATAGGCCCACATTATAGGACTGTCTTAGGTACCGAAAGATCCTCTTGACCTCTTTGAGGTGTTTGACCGTGGGACGTGCTTGATAACGAGCACAAATAAAGGTGGCAAAAGCAATATCTGGTCGACTGGCTGTTAGATACATGAGCCCTTCAATCATTCGACGATAAGTCATTTGATCAGTAGGTGTGCACTGTAAATCAGCATCCAGTCTCTTAGTGGCCATAGGTGTGCCCATAGAGACACAATCATCCATACCATGTTTCTTTAAAAGCTCAATTGCATATTGTGGCTGACTAATGAAAATGCCATGGGGTGATTGATGAACTTGAAGTCCTAGAAAGAACTTTAGTTCACCCATCATAGACATCTCAAAGTTATTTTTCATGAGATTTGCAAATCTTTTTGAAAAATCTAGATTTGTAGACCAAAAAATTATGTCATCGACATATACTTGGACAAGTAATATGTCTCCCCCGTGACATCTTGTGAATAAAGTAGGGTCAACAATACCTTTAATAAAATGGTGTTCAATCAGGAATGAAGAGAGCTTGTCATACCATACTCGTGGAGCTTGTTTGAGACCGTTTAGAGCTTTCTTCAACCTGTAAACATGGTCGGGAAAGTCTAGATCAACAAATACATCAGGTTGGCTAACATAAACTTCCTCTTTCAATGGACCATTGAGAAATACATTTTTAACATCCATTTGAAAGATAGTGAATTTTTTATGTGCATCATATGCAACGAACATCCTCACGGCTTTAAGACGAGCAACAAGAGCGAATGATTCCTCAAAATAAATGCATTCTTCCTGCTTGTAACCCTTCGCAACAAGACGAGATTTGTTTCGAATAACAATGTTGTTTGCATCACTTTTATTCTTCCAGATCCATTTGACAGCAAATATATTCTTTCCATCTGGTCTATGAACTAGTTCCCATACGTCTAGTCTATTAAATTGATGCAGCTCATCTTGCATTGATTCGATCCAACTATGATCTAACATGGCTGCTTTGATGTTCTTTGGTTCGAGGGTGCTGACGGTTAATGCATACATACATAATTCAGAATCAGTCTGAAGTCTATTTTGAGTCATCACAGGTTTGGATGGGTCACCAATTACTTGTTCCACAGGATGAGCTTTTGTCCAGATATGTGTTGAGGGTTGTACTTGGTGGAACTCATGCATATTTGATGGGTCTAGAGCAGTTGTTGACGACTCGACTTTTCAAAGTTTGGAGCATCATATGGAACAAATACCGTATTACCATCAAAATCTGCAAAGTCTTCTTGATTGAATTCATCAGCATTGTTTAGTGAGATTGGAGAAGTTTGTTCTTCGGATGTAGTTACAATGGGAGGAGCCTCTTGTTCTTCAACGATGATTGAAGATGTCGAAGGTGAGTCTTCATTATTATGAACTTGTTGTGCAACAGAATTGATGAACACCTCAGAAGATCTCTTCTCAAAGTATTCTTCATACATTGGCCTGAACAAATTATCTAAATCCTTTTTAGACGGAGTATTCACGGATTCTGCTGATGTATCATCATTGATGAATCGTTGTGAAACGGGTTCTAAATTGTCATGTTCAGAATCCATAGTTGTTAGCTCGTCAAATTTGACATGGATGGTTTCCATAATATTTTTGGTTTGTCGATTATATATTCAAAACCCTCTGGATGTTTTTAAATATCCAATAAAGATTCTAATGTCTGCTTTAGGTTTCATCTTTCCAAGGTTTTCTCGATCATTTGTTGGATAAAAAAGTGAACCAAATACATGAAAGTACTCCACATTTTGTTTTCTTCCGCGAAGAAGCTCATATGGAATCTTGTTGTATCTTGGAAGAATTATTGACCGATTTTAAGTGAATCAAGCGGTGGAAATTGCCTCGGCCCAAAGAAATTCCAGTAATCGTGAAATAATAAGCATTGTGTGTGCAGCCTCGACAAGAGTACGATTGCGTCTTTCAACAACACCATTTTGTTGAGGCGTTCGAGCATTTGAAATTTTTTGCATAATGCCTAACTTTTTATAATGGGCCTCAAGAGTTGCGTTATTGAATTCAGTGCCGTTATCAGTATGAATCTTGTGAATTTTAGCGTTATAATTTAATTGAACTTGAGCAATAAACTTCTTTATTATTTCTGGAGTCTCATCTTTTGTGTGAAGAAAATATACCCATGTAAATCGAGAATAATCATCAACGATCACTAAAATATACTTCTTTTCGTTGATGGTTTCTACCCTCATTGGCTCACATAAGTCCATATGTAGCAATTCCAATTTGGAATGAGTGCTTGGAACCAATTTAGGTTGATGAGAAGATTTCTTGCTTTTTCCCTGCTCACATGCATAACACAGATGATCTTTACTGTATTTTAATTTTGGAAGATCATCAACCAAATCATGTTTGGTAAGATCGTTAATGGTACCGAAGTCTAGATGTGAGAGTCTGCGGTACCATAACCATGACTTTGTTGAAGTGGCTTTGGAGAGAAGATAAACATGTGAAGAAGCAGCCATATCTGAAATGGAGATAGTATACAAATTGGATTCACGAGCTCTTGTAAGCAAATTATCTCCTTCCAGATTTCGCACATAGCATGTGTTGGAACGAAAAGCAATTTCTAAATCACCGTTACAGAATTGTCCTACACTGAAGAGGTTGTGTCCTAGACCTTCAACATAATATACATGAAAAACAGTGATATTGCCTTACACATAATCGCCATAGCCTATGATTGCTACGAAGTGATCGTTTTCAAAGCGGACTGTGCCCATGAATTTCTCAACGAAATTTTTCAGCAGTGAACGATCACCAGTCATATGCTTTGAAAAGCCACTATCAACAATCCACAAAATGATATGAACTACCTGCAACACATGAAGAAACCACATATGGACAAGTGGTCGTGTTGGCTACCAATTTTTTAATGGGAATCGATGTATTAACAGTGTTTCTACTATTAACAACATTCGAAGTCGTCTTAATAGGTGACCAAACGACATTTGGTTGTAATTCTTACCACTTTTACCAATTCGACCAGTTCTTATTTAGTTCTTCATGTATTTGGTAAGTGGAATTTCTTGCAAAATTACTAAAATTGACTTAAACGCACTAGAGATCTTTCTTTTGGCACTTAAGGGAGTAACTGCATCAATCTTAGTTTTGGAAACTACGAGATTAGTATCTAAGGACTTAGATTGTGTAGTCGTAACAGAAAACATAGTCTTTGAAACTACGGGAGTAGTATCTTTAAACGTAGATTTTGCTGTTCTAGGAGTAGTGAATAAAGCTCTTTTAACTTTCGAATGTACATTCAATTTATAATTTGCAAGACATTTATCATGACAAGGGATAAGCACATTCTTAGCACAAGAAACACATAAAACATCCTTCGCTTTAAGAGCGTTTTTAACATTAACATCAGTTACAATCTTTTTGTTTAAAACAACATTCTTAGATGCAGCATATGTCTTTTTATTTGTCCTAACAGAAACTTCTACTTTCTCTGATGATTTCTTAGTGTTGGATAAGACACTATTCTTGAATGGTAAATCTCTATTTGATGGTCTTCTAACACTAGAAGCAGCTTTCAGTCCTGTAGAAGGTAAAACACTTTTAGCTTTGTTTGAATTTGTTTCTTGTTTCTTTGAAATCTTAACTTTGTACATTCTCGATGCTATGACATTTTTGTTTATTTCAACATCTTTCTTTTTGTTAGGTGAAGTCTGTAAAGTGACTATTTTTGACAAAACATGTTTCTCTTCTGTTTTAGGAGCAACAATTTTCTTTTGAAAGACTTGTTTATTTAGCGGTGTAACACAAAGAAGTTGATTAGAAACATTGGTCTCGTCAAACTTAGTATTTACAGACTTACCTTTTTCAGCATTTTTCAGTTTGGTTTTTAAATCAGATATTGTCATCAAAAGATTTTGATTCTTTGCACGTATATCTGCGTATGCATATGTCTTTTGATTAACATGCTCAATCAATTCATTCAGTTCCCTTTGGGTTTGAGTTCGTGTCTTTTTGATTGAATTAAAAAGTTTTTTATACTCTAATTTGACATTTTCTCGTTCCTTTATCAAAGATTGTACCTTAAGTCCTAAAGATACATTCTCATTCTTAAGCTTTTCCATTTTGGATATCCAAGAGGTTTCACAAACGGTTTTCAAATAAGATTCACATTGTCATCTTTCTTTTTCATGTTGTATCTGTAATTCGAAATCAAGAATTTGTTTTTGACATCTTTAAACATCGTTTTCAAAAATGTTTATCGTTTTTGCATTCCCTCTTGGATTTCAATGGAGTCCCTCTGAATTTTCTCAGTTTCATCTTGCACATTATTGTTTACACATTCATGACTCAACAACACACAACATTCGATTTCATGCTTGAGTTTTGCTTCCAAGTATTAATCATTCAAAAGCTCATTTTGTTTCCATGTTGCACTAAGAGCACTTTCTGTTGAGTCAAAAACGTCTTTCATTAATTTAATGTCTGCTAAAAAATGTTTTTAAAAGATTTCAAAATTCAAATGCAATTCATGAAGAATTGGTTTAACCTCATGTTGACAAAATTTAGTAAACCGTATTTCTTCTAGAGTTGTATAGAAAATGCTTTCACGTTTAGAATTTGTTTGTAATAATGCAAACAATGTTCTAAATTCATTTTCCATTTTTTCCAAATACAGATTCATTGGATTTGAACTAGGCATTGAAGCCACAGGAGGTTTTGTCTCAGAAGGTGAAGTCGATGTACTTGCATTTGAAGGATTTTCAGAAGGTATAAAAGTAGATGAAAAATATTTTTGTTCAGCAGATAGTTCTTTTTGTGGAACAAAATCCTCGTAAAGAGCATTTAATTTGTTGTAATCAATTGTGCGAACATTTTTTTCTCAATAGTTATTGGATCCTTAAATTTATTGTCCATTTTCTTTTGACTCTTGGTAGCATCATCAAGTATGTCCTCAGTGTCCCTAACATTCACATGAATTTTCATATTACCAAAACAAGAAGCATCACATATGTTTGGATTCTAAAAAAAATGCTTTCTTGAGTGTATAAGGATTTTGGTACCCTAAACCATGTTTTAAATTTGGGTCATAGAATGACATTGGTTTTGGTCCAAGCATGAACATTGCTTGTAACGATCGACCAATTTTTAACACCACATTTTCATTTTCTTTGGCTTTTGCTTCAAGATCTAGAACTGTATCATGATATTTATCTTCATTTTCACTCATCTTTCGTTTCAAATTTTTTTGGTGTCTTTTAAAGTTCCACAATTTGTCTCTTTAATTTGACAACATATAAGTTATCCTATTTTTGTTCTAGATCATGAATAATATCCCGATCACGAATAAAAGGAGTTTGTAAATCCCTTTCTAAACACCTTGCTTTATTGTCAGCCTCAATGAATTCGTTTAAAAAAGTGGCATTATCTCCTTTGGTCATCTCAAAAACCCAAACCTTTTCCTTATACAACTCAACGTGTTGTGTTAAAACTTTGTTTTGTTGTTTTACTTTGTTAGCATTTATTTGTTGTTTCTCAGCTTCCTTATAAGCATTTCTAGCTAATTGCTCTAATTCATATGATGCTTGAACATTGTTATCGTATTCAAGTCTGCCACTATTAACATCTACATTTGGTTCATCAAATATAATATTGCAATCAATTTGATCATCACCAATTGTATCGTTAATAATTTTAGGTTGCTTCGAATACTTTTGCTCTTGTTTATCTTTAACAAATAATGGATTCACATAACTAGTAGATGATTTTTGTACCTTACTGAGGAATGCAAAATCATAGCTTGGCCCTGCATCAGAATCAATGTTTTCTGGTTGAATTCTAGCCATCAAGCATATATTTACACTCAATTCCCCAATTTCTTCCATCCGTGTAGCATCAACAATAAGAAACTCATTTTGTTCATCGGTAAGAGTTACTCCTGCTTAATCATGTTTTGCTAGCAACATCTGTTCCATAAAGTATTTTGAATCTCGAACTTTTGGCTTTGGACAATTACGAGAATAATGACCTTTCTCACTGCAATTGTAACATTAAACATTTGCAACAGATCCTAAAGATGTAGTTCGAAGAGTTCTTAGTGTGTTCCCATCATCATTTTGAACATTGTTACCTTTAATGATTTACTCTTGAACATATGAACGTCTTGTATTTCTGCCATCATTACCAGAATTTCAGCTTTGAATATTCACTTTGTCAGCTTGCACAATTGCTTGGTTTCTGGTGTTGGAAGAAGTACGAAGACGGTTGTTTGTTGGATTAGAGAAATGTTGAGTGATTGCTCGAGCGAGTAACATCATTGCAGAAATAAGTGGATCTTCATAATTGTTTTGAAATGCATTTCCTTGATAATCATTATCATAAACAGCTACTGAAGAAGGATGAGTGTCATAGTAAGGTGATGGAATTCTGGAAGAGGAACCTATATGTGCTACTAACGCAAGAGGATCATGAGACTTTTTCAATTTCTTTGCTCTAGATGCGTTGACTAGTTTCTCATATTAGGAAAGATAATCAAACAAATCATCATATGAATCTTTTGTTAACCTTTTTGCAAGACGAACTTGAGTAACATACTTGAGCCATTCATGTTGCAGACAGTTTAGAAACTTTGTATTGACAGTAACTGGTGGAAATTTGATGCCATTTCGTTCTAGATCATTCATTAACTAAGAAAAACGATTATAGACTGACTCAAGTGCTTCTCCTGGTTCAGCAACGAATTGATCAAACTCATTATTGAATCGTGTTTCGCTGTCAACTTTGTTTTGCACAGTTCATCGCATTAAGCGTTCAAGTCTTTGCCACATGGCTTGTGCAGTAGTACAAGCATCCACAAAGTTATATATGTTATTTCAGATAGAGATTAAAGTCAATTCATCGCTTCAATCTCAGCTTTATAGTGTTTCAACTCATCTCCTGTCAAATAATCTTCTGTTTGCAGCCTTAGTGTTTGAGAATCATCAGGAGTGAAATTTTTAAACACATATGGACCTTCAACAATTGCCTTTTTAAGCCACTTTCGGTTTTCTCTCTTTCGATTGAGGTGCCTTCTGAATCGACTTGCCCATGGTATATAACTACCTATTTCAAGCATCGAATTTCTGGTCTGAGAACCGGCATGAACAAGATATTGTTGATGTGTATTAGAAGTCGACATATCTTGTGACTCAAAGATTGGATCTTTGTAGACGAAAAAGAGTTATATTTATCATTTATCACAAACTTCACAACTTGTTGAATTTGACACCTTGTCAAATTTAGCAATTTCGATAAGACACGTGTCACAAATTTGATGACGAAATTAAAAAATGAGCAAATTGTATAGAATTCCCAAAATTCGATAACACTGTTGTCGAAAATATCCAACATTAGAATCTAGGACACAGTGTTTCGCGGACAATACTTTTCTCGTTCAGATGAATTTTGAAACTTTTCTCGAACCATACTAAACTCGGACAACTCAGAAATAATTTTCAGAGCGTTTCTAATTTTTGATATACACGCTTTTTGAAAAACTTTTCAATCAAAATTCGATATATCAATCACGATAAAACAGTAATAATATCAATTTTGATAAAACTTGATATGTTAAAACTGTTTCCGAAAAAGGAATATCACAAATTTGATAAAACCGAAAATGTGGTTTTAGTACTTAGAATTCGAAAAATGATCACAATTTCGATAAAACCAAGATAAGTGAGCACTTTACGAATTACAAATTCGTATTATAATGTCAAAACTTGTCCTTTTTCCCGTTTAACACAATTTTGATAAAACTGAAATTGTGTCAAGTGTGTGAAATGATATCGAAAATACTCTTCCTAACACGTTTTTCGATATAACCAAGAAAACGTGTATCTATTACAACTTTGAGATTTATTCTAAAAATGAAATTTGTTCCTAATATACAATTTTTGATAAAACCAAAAACTTGTGTAACAACTAAAACTCGGTAACGACTTCTGTCACAGCCCCAAATAGGGTCCCGTCCGATTTAGCGTCCGGGGGCGTGACGTCACTGAATATCTCAAGTACAAAGTATAAAGAACGACCTCTGAGGGTACGTTTTGAAAATAAACTCCGTTGCATGAAATTAAAATATTAATAAGTTTATATCGATCAAATTTAAAAGATTCAAGAGTTAAAATGCGAAAGCTTAAACAAGTTCAACAACGGTATTTAAAGACATAGATAAATTTATGGTAAACTGGTCCAGGCAAATAGACTTCACATAAGTCAAGCAACGACATCCATACTAAACACCTGAGAAAAACATGCTTAAAACGTCAACATAAAGTTGGTGAATTCATATGTTTAGTTCAAACGTAATTAATGTGGACCACAAGAGGTATGTGTTGGCCGCAGAGAAAACGTTTTACGCGACAGTTATTAGGAGATAAACTTTACATAAAGAGGGATTTACGTTTTGCACTAAGTGATTAGACGAGGGTTAGTCTTAATACTGTGAAAGATAGCCATGTACCTGCTAATATAAGGCTTGCCCTTTCAGTGTGTGGCGATCCATAATGACATCTCTACTTGTTTCTGCATGAATTATATCTGTTAGTTCTTGGCTCAAATCAAACTAGTAAGTGCTTCTTACCCGGATAGAGATAATTAGTCCAAATAGATCTATTTATTTACTCGCGCTCACTTAACCAGCCAGTCGGTTAAAGGTGATTTTAGAAAGGTTCGTGTGTGACTAATCTGCAATAAATAGTGTCTAATAGCGACTTAAGGCAACATACGGTAAACGGGGAAGTTCTCACGTATAGTATTGTGTCTTTTTGTTTTAAAAGCAAGCAATGTTTTCTAATCCTAAGTTATAAAACAATTATTCAAAACGATGTACAGTAAAGAGTGGGGTCTATGAAACTCACCTTGATTGAGTGGTGATATTGTACGTTAGTTGAATTAGTGCTAGTATAATAAAGAATACTCGGTAGTAACGAACGCATTTGTGTTCGTTATGACAACCGCTTAGTGTAAGAGTGAAGGTTTTTGGTTTGTACTATTGATTCTTAGTGTAGTGTGAAGTGATGTGCGGATATGCATAAGTATATACTAGTGTACTTTTGTTTAATAGTAGTTTCCAAAATTAATGTTGTTTGTGATCGTTTAGTAATTAAAATATTTTTCGTATGGTAAACGCAATAATAATAGTATGTATATTAATTATTAATACTCATAATTTTTGTCTATGTAAATTATACTTATTAAATATGATATTGTTCGGGCACTTGTTTATTTAAGTTTGTTCTCGTGTTCTAGTGTGTTCTTTTACATGTGCGTTTTCTAGTATTGTCTAAGTATACATAATTTATAAAAATTTTTGGCTAGTGACTCGTTCTGTATGTTGTACTGTGTTTGTGTTCCAAAGTCGTTAGACTTTAATTTAAGAAGGAATTTAGATTTTTGCAGTATTCACTTTCAATCCACTTTTCATATTTACAATTATACATCATCAGTCTCTTTTATAATTAGTCAAAAGACCATTCGAACCCTTATTGGGTTTTTAGACCCAATAAGCCTAACTTTTATTCGTAACGTCCAACGCTCAAAATAAGTTAAACGTATAGCGTCTAAGTCGTGCAATATCAAATAAGCTATTTATGAACCTATTCAATAAGCTACACCACGCTTAAGCTGTTGTTGATGCCGTGTGGTTTGTATTGTATTTATGATGGGCTTGACCGTTTAAGACATAAAATGTTAGCTTTACTTTCCATGTAGTCCGAATAAGCAATAATGTTTTAAATTTGTAAAATACCGGTAGATCTGTTTAATAATTATAAGACGTTTTGATGTCAATAAGCTCACAATATGCCAAGACCAAAGACCCAGTTGAATGCTCAACTATTTGTATTGTAAGTCATCGGTATTGGTGCTTGGGTGTTGGGCCAAAATTTTTTATAGTTTGAGTTCACTTTTGGGATTCTCCATTTAATTAAGTTCTGTTAGATGGCCTCGAATCTAATAAGCATATTCGTATATTACCTAATTGTCCTCGGTTATCAGGTTAGATAAGTACAATAAGCTCTCGATAAGCCCAAGTAAAATAAGCCGAACCACTTAAGCTCAAGAATAAGCTCGTGGTGTTGGGCCTTTGATGTGGGACGCGGCTAAAAGCCCAAGCAAGCCATATTCGGGGTCGTTGTATTTATTTAGATTAGAGACAAGATTTTAAGTTTCTATCTGTTTTTGTTTCCTGTTCAAATTCTAAGCTAGAAAATAAGTCAATAAATATAAGCCGAAACAAAATAAGCCAAACAAATACTTTTCCTTTCTTTTCTAGTTGGGCTCCTGGTTTTCTTTTTTTCCTGTTTTTTTTTTTTTTCCAGTAACAAAAATTGTCCATTAAGCTCATAAAATCAAAATAAGCTTTCCCAAAAGCATATTTACATAAGCCGAACATAATAAGCCATAAGCTAACATTTTTATTACACGAAAATAACCACGATCACAAAACTATACTTTCATTATATTTTTTTTCATTATTTTTGAGCAATAGGTATAACCTTTTAAGGTTTACGTAGTTTCAAAATCTTTATTTTTATGAAACAAGTTGTACAACTAGTATGTATGCATTAAGATGATCATAAAAGTACAAGTTTTAAAAGGATTAGAAGTAGATTTGACTTTAGAGATACAAAAAGAAGTGGATTAGAAGGATGATTTATGACTCGAAACAACCCAAACGTTGTTTATAATTAACCCGAATACAAAAAGTATTAACCACGAACAATATATTCAAAGGTTTTTGATCCAGATAGGAGAAATTTATGGATGTGTCTTGGGTGTGTTTTGAGGATTTTCAGGACAAGGAGCAGAATTGATTAAAGTTAGAGAAGATGAGATATATATGCTGTCCAAAATTTTTATATGTGGTTTTTGTGTGGAATAATGAAAAATGGAGAATTAGATATTACTGTGATATAATACGAACAATATAGTTTCACACACCAAAGTGTGATTTGTTGTGCGTGTGTCGTAGTTTCGGAGATACGCCGCGTATGACCATAAGGACGAAGCAAGAGGGGACCAATTTGATCTACCAATGGGGCTTATGGTGGACAAAAACTCGTCACATGGTGGCATATATGTCTTATTTGATTTCAAAATTCAAAATGGTATCCCAAGTATGTGTGCTTGTGGTTTGGACGCATACTAGCCAAGGAGGGGGGGGGGACCAACTTGGTCTCCATAATTCAAGGATCATAGTGGAAGCTTTGATTTAATTTCCAAGGTTTTCATGCACAAGGAAACGTTATTAATTAAATCGATCACGTAAGTAAATAAAATGAATAACGGCTTCACGAAAATTACTGAAAATTTAAATATCAATTAAAAACGTAAAAACGCGTCTAATGACGAAAGACTACAATGGTTGGATGCACGGATCACTCCCAGCAATGAATCTTAAATAATAACGAGACAACTTCCCGGTTAAACGTAAAAGTCAAACGAAACTTTAAAATTTAAATTATCAAACGAAAACGGCTATATTATTGAACGGAAATTTACGGGGTGTCACATCCGAAATTGAAAATAACACCTAATATACAAGTTTCGATAAAACCGAAAACTCGTATAACTATTACAACTCGGTCTAACAACAATATAACTTCCGAAAATGATTAAGTTGCGAGAATTCTCTTCGTATCAATCAAATACCTTGTCGAAATCGTATACTACACAAGAAAGGATACCGAAATTGCTCAAATCAACCGAAATGATCACGTTTTATCCATAATTGTTGTCGAAAACGAGTGTAATCGTGATATAAGATGTCGAAAATGCTCAATAAGCTCAAATAACCACTCGAAAGTACCAAATTCCATCGAAATTCATCACATCAAACTCAATAACGCAATCAATAATGAAATAGATCACTCTCAATCTCTAATGGCGTATGATACCACTTGTTAGGTCACGTTTTATCTTGAATCACACGATATATGAAGGTTTCGTATAAAGAGAATTAAAAGAGGAAGGCAAGACTTTCACAATTTTTTAAATTTTATAAAGAAAAGAGAAATGAGAGGGAAAGTGAAAGTTGCAAGCCTTAACCCCCTAATGTTGATTAGGGGGTATTTATAGGAGTGGGAAGGATTAGCTTCCCTTCCTTTATTTTCCCTAAATTGCAATCTAGTCCATATTCTTTGGATAATATGCTATTTTTCACTTTAAGCATATTTCTCCTTATTACAAACTACATTCTACTTATAAAATAAAGACTAAACATTAATAATAATTAAAACCACCTAAAGTATCATAATCGACACTTTTATGATCCTAACAAATCCAATAAAATTCAAATAGTGTAAAAAAGTACATTTATCATGCCAAAATTTAAAAATCTTCATCTACTAGATGCAAGTTACTCATCCGCAATAGCGTCTCTTACCACACTCATATAAAGATCATTATCTTTATCTCTACGACTCGAACTTGAACTTGTGTCTTCGGTTGTTTCATTAATAGAGCCTCCGATATCACAATCTTAATTTGGGTTATAAGTTTCTTGTTGTGTCGTGTGAAAAGCATCGTCCGTATTGTCTTTCATTTTAATATAATTGTGAAGTGCCATAGACGCTATTACAATGTTCACTTGTGTTTCGTAAGGATAATTAACATGCATATCTTTTAATATCACCCACCTAGCCTTCCATACTCTAAAAGTTCATTCAATAACATTTCTCAATGATGAGTGAGCATAGTTAAATGTCTCTTAGTATCCTCTTGGCGCACGTATTGCAGCGGTTCGTCTATGGCAAAAATCAGGTAAGTGATAGCGAATGTCTGTTCCTTTATATGGAGCAAGATAACCTCTAGTATTTGGGTATCCAGCATCAATAACGTAATATTTTTCTGTAAAGAAAAGTTAACAAATGTAACCATTGATTTGGCAGTTCATGTATATAAAGTATAATAAATGTTTATACTAACCTCTCGTTGGAATAGAAAATTTAACTTCAGGTCTACGCAACGCTTCATTAAAGATTATAGTATCATGTGCGGTTACTTCCCATCCGGCCCATATGAATGTAAAGCACATGTTAAAATCACAAGCTGCCATTATATTTTGAGTTGCATACCCTTTCCTACCAATATATTTTGGTTGCTCATGTTCTCGAACCGACGCCCTCATATGTGTCCCGTCGATAGCTCCAATACAATCCTATATTACATTGATAAAAAAATAGTTTATTCGTTATGTAAAAAGATTAAAATTAAGATATGAATTAAATTCAAACCATTAACTTGCTGTTGTATCATTTAAATTTAAGGGTCTGTTTCATTTCATTTCAAAGAAAGATGACCAAAGTTAACCCAATTCAAACTATTTCAACGTACATTAAATAATGGATAATAGCGAGGATTGTTCGATATCTGTGATGGCACTTGTTCATTGTAACTTGCATTTTAAAGCAATGCCTTGTGATGATGTACTAATTGGCCATGCAATGGAAAGTTAAAAATGAGTGAGTTATGTCATTTTTACTAAAAGATGTCAAATCTGACCTTGCTGGACAGAACGTATAAAAAGTCATGATTGCAATCTGAGTTAAGTAAAAACCTATAACTATGAGATGTAGATAAACTCATGTAGGATATGTACCAATTGGATGATCAACCAATTCCTTATGGTTTGAAAATGGCATCAAAAATGGTGAAAGTGAATTTTCAGCCAAAAATGTCAACTTGACCTTTGTATGATGAAGTGACCTTAATTATATATTTATTTAAAATAAGTATATGATTTTTAAATTAGGTAATTATAAAAAAAAAATTCTAATTGTATTTATTTATTTATAACCGGTTATATAAAAAAAATAAGGAGATTGGGCCGCAATTTTATTAACTTGGTAATTTAATAGATTTCCGGGCCCAAAAAGCTAGCCCGGTTTGGTAATTTTTATAAAAACACTGTTTTTAGTCTAATCTTCGGCAACCAACGGGAGAAGTTTAAAATTACAAAAATGAAAATAAAATATAAATTTTTCACGCTCTCGAGAATAAAATAAAAATTCACGGTTTCTCGTTCGTTAAAACGAATAATTATTCAATGCACGGTACGACGCTTAAATTTGGCGAGTCGGGATGGCAACGGGGGGGGTTGGGGGGGGGGCGACCATCCTCATCCCCAAACCCGCTTACTAAAGTTCTCCCCAAACCCGCCTTGATCCCCGTCGGGGATTTAATCGGGGCGCCCCGTTGGGGCGTGATGCTCCCCCATACCCGCCTCGTACTATTCGGGGATCTTATCGAGGGTTCTCTTTGTGTGCAATTCTCGACCAAAGCCGCACAATTTCACATTTATTATTATTTTTAGACCATTAGCAATAACTTGAAAATTAAAAACTTATTAATAATCAATTACAAGCAAGGCTTATTAAGTTTTCAACGATAATATCATACATGTATAATGATAAATTACATTATAAAAAAGTTACAACTTAAAAATATGACATTAAATATGTTTCTATAATAACAATTTTGCAATATTACAAAGATTAAAAATGTTAACAATATTAGAGAAGTATATATTAATCGGGCGGGGCGGGGCGGAGATGTTATTCCCCACTTTCGCCCCAAACCCGATTAAAAATCCTCGTTTAAGCCCCAAACCAGCCCCGTAACCCGATAAGCCTGCCCCGCCCTGCCCCAATTATTTCGGGTTTCAGATTTCCCAGTCGGGTTCGGGTTTTTTTGCCATCCCTACATGGTTTGGCTTAGCTTATTGGGCCGTGGCCCCTTAAGCTCAAAATAAGCTACCCGGAGCTTATTTGTAAGCCGTTAAGCTACGCACGTCCTCAAATATCAAAATAAGCTCTAACTAAAAGCCATAAAAATAAGTCGAACCACAATAAGGTCCACAGTAAGTCGCGGCTTATTGGGCCTTATTGGGTCGTGAGTCATATAAGCCCAAAACCAATTACGTATAGTCTTAAATAAGCTAATAAGCTACACATTATAAATCATAAGTCATTTTTAATACTTTAATTAAATAAATCTATAATTAAGGTCACTTCATCATACAAAAGGTCAAGTGGCATTTTGGACTGAAAACTCACTTTCACCATTTTTGATGCCATTTACAAACCATAATGAATTGGTTGATCATCCAATTGGTACAGAACCTACATGATTTTATCTAGGTCTCATAGTTTTAGGTTTTTAGCCAACTCAGTACGTAAGTATGACTTTTTGTGCCATCTGTACAGCAAGGTCAGAACTGATGTCTTTTGGTAAAATGGTCATAACTTATTCAATTTTTACTTTCCATTGAGTATCCAATTAGCCATATGTTCATAACTCAATTCTCTACAACCTAGGTAAATCAAATCAAGTCTAATACTTATGTAAAAATCCAGAACTTACTGTTAACAACAGCCCTAAATTTTCAATGATTTCTAGCAAGTTTTAATAGTTGATTTAGTCATTTCTTACCTAGATCTATACATGCATGAACCATTTTATTACTTGATCATCATTTACAATACATGTACATACATAAAATGAAATCAAAATAAACTTAAACAAGTCTCATTAAATCTTTTACCATAAGAAAAGTGTAGACAAGATCACAATGATCAAAACAAGAACAAGCTTGATGAAGGCTTCAACTCCAAGCTTAATCTCCACCCAAATTACTTTTGATCACCATTTTATTTACCCATTGCATGTCGTATATTTTTAGTGGAAAACGTAGGAAATAACAAGGGGATTCGGAAAATATAAGTTGTTCGGATTGCATGTACTTTTTCCGGCGACCACGGCGGTTTCCGGCGGCGGTGACCGGCGGCCGACGGCGGCGGTGGCGGTTTCCGGTGACCGGAAAAGTTTTCCGGTGGTGGTGGTGGAGCTAGAGAGAAAGTGTGTGTTTTATTTTATAAAAATGAAGGAAATGAGGAAGTAAACTTCCTTATATATGTCTTGCACTAGTTTGGACTTTTGACAATAATAGTCCTCCCCTCTTTTCAAAAATTAGTTTTTGACACATGAACTTTTTACTTAAATAAAAATCAACTATCGTGGCTCGGGATTAAACTTCCAAGACCATTTTTATTTTCCGTTACACTTTTATTTTAACTTCTAACATTTAATAAAATGTGTACATTTTAAAACATCAGTTCGGCTCAAGACAAGGAACAAAGACGACGTTTGTAAAAATAATAAATTTCAAATTTCCATTCGAAATAAAATACGAAATAATTATTTATGACAAATAAAATTTTAAATGTCGACGTTTGTTATGAAAACTCACAAAATAAAACGAATGCAACAAAATTATTTCTACGGCATTTTTGAAAATATAAACGTCGATGCCTTACGTAGAATTCGCCGGTTCTTTGTAAACGTCGCGTAATTTACGAATGTAAGCACTAATTCTCCCGGTTAGTCGTGAGTTCATATCTCAACATAAAAATGAAAATTATAATTAATACTCGAGAAATAAATAACGATCTGAAATTGACGGATTGTCACAGCATTTCCCCCTAAAAAGGGATCTTCGTCCCTGAAGATCAATTCATCTTGTCGTCCGCTTCTTATTAAAATCAAAGAGATGAGGGTATTTCTTCCACATCTGATCCTCCCATTCCCAAGTATATTCCGGTCCACGACTCGGGTTCCATCGAATTTTAACTATAGGAATTCGACTTTGCTTAAGTTGCTTTACTTCTCTATCCATAATTTCAATGGGTTCTTTGATGAAATAAAACTTCTCGTCGATCCTTACTTCGTCAAGAGGAATAATAAGATCTTCATCCGATAGACACTTCTTCAAGTTCGAATCATGGAATGTATTGTAAACTCCTTGAAGCTCTCGGGGTAATTTCAGTTTATATGCCTCCGGACCGACTCTTGATAGAATCTTGAATGGTCCAATATAACGGGGACTTAACTTCCCACGTTTTCCAAATTGTACAACACCTTTCCACGGTGATACTTTCAGCATAACTTTTCCACCCACCTCGAACTCCAAAGGTTTACGTCTCACACCCGCATAACTTTTCTGTCTACTACAAGTAGCCAATAATCGGTTCTTGATTTGCACAATCATTTTCGTCGTTTCACGAATCATTTCTGGTCTCGTGAGTTGGACATTTCCAACCTCACTCCAACATATTGGCGATCTACATTTCCTTTCTTATAAAGCTTCGAATGGTGCGGCTTTAATACTAGCGTGATAGTTGTTATTGTATGAGAATTCAGCCCAAAGGTAAGTGCTTATCCCAGCTACTACCAAAGTCAATCACACAAGCACGCAACATGTCTTCCAATGTCTGTATTGTTCTTTCACTTGACCATCAGTTTGAGGATGATAAGCAGTGCTCATATCCAAATTCATCCCTAATGACTTTTGAAAGGATCTCCAAAAATCCGGATACAAAACGAGGGTCTAGGTCCGAAATAATCGACACGGGCACCTCGTGCCTACGAACAATCTCCTTCAAATAAAATCGAGTAAGCCTCTCCATTTTAAACTTCTCATTCATCGGAATCAAGTGAGTAGATTTAGTCAATCAGTCACAATGACCCAAATCGAGTCATATCCAGATGACGTTCTTTGAAGCTTTGAAATGAAATCCATTGTTATTCTCTCCTACTTCCAAACAGGGATTTCAGGTTGTTGTAGTAATCCTGATGGCTTTTGATGTTTGGCTTTGACTTTAGCACAAGTCAAGCACTTACTGACATAAGTCGCAATGTCAGCCTTCATACTCGGCCACCAGTATAACTTCCTCAAATCATGGTACATTTTATCCGATCCAGGATGAATGGAATATTTTGATTTATGAGATTCCAACATGATTAGACCTCTCAATCCTCCAAATAAGGGTAACCATACTCGTCCCTTCAGACATTTCGTACCATCGGATCTAACATCAAATGGCTCCCCTTCGCTACGAAATCCTTCGGCACCAATATTTTCCTTCTTGCACGCTTCAATTTGTGCATTTCAAATTTGTTCGGGTAAATTGTTATGTACCGTCACTACTAAAGCACGTACTCGAATCAGTTCCTTATCTTTCCTGCTCAATGCATCAGCGACAACATTCACCTTTTCCGGGTGATAACAAATAACACAATCATAATCACTCACAAGTTCAATCCATCTACGCTGCCTCATTTTTAGCTCGTTTTGATCCAAAATATATTGTAGGCTGAGGTTGGAGTTGCACAACAAGATGAACCATCTACGCTGCACCAATATAGCACATATTTGCACACACCAAATATTGTAAGGGGGCGTTGTTGTTTGTTTTCGGGGGGGGGGATTAGGTCCTGGGGGGGGGGGGGGGACACTTAGTGCCGTACCAAGATAATGACCTCCAAAAGTCGAAGATCAAAAACCAACCTCCACCGCGTTCCCAAGTCCAAACAAGGGTCTTTAATAATGGCGTGAATGTGTTTCTTTTAAAGTTGCTAGAGGCGTACACAATCACCTTTTCTCACTGCATCAAAACAGCTCCAAATCCTTTAAATGGATGCATCAGAATACACAACAAAGTCTTTGCTTCCTTCGGGTAGTGATAATATTGGCGCACTACACAATGTCAGCTTCAATGTTTTGAAATCGCCATCCTCGTTCGTCGTCGTCCCCACACATACGGCTTATTTTCTGAGTGAGTTAGATTAAATGGTGATGTGGAAATATTATAGAGAAAACTCCTTAATAAACCTTCGATAATAACCTGCCAAAACCAAAAATTTGTCGCACATCCGTTGGAGTAGTACGCAGCAATTTTGCAATAAAAAACAAACGACAATGACATAAAAATCAAACAAATAAATGCGGGGGCAATCATTTGCACCTACCTTCTTTTGTGGGGGAGTATAAACACCGCCCCCCCTTCCGCACGTCTACTCATCATCCTCCTCCTGAGATTACCAGGACCTCCCCCCAACGCAAAAGCTCAATTCCAACCCCCACGCAAAGCATCATTCCTCTACATCTCCCCCTTAAGCCCTGCGCTCGATGGGTGGGTGGGGGGAAATTTAAAATATCATTGTGGTGGGGGGTTTGGTTAATTTTTTGTGTTCTTGGTTGTTTGGTTTGTGGGGTGTTTGGTGGGGGTGTGGTTGGGTGGGGGTGGGGGGGGTGGTTTTTTGTGGGGGGGGGGGGGGGGGGTAAAAAACATCAACACCCACTCCCACAGATAAACATCACGCCTTCTCATGGGTGGAGGGGGGATCCACACTCCCCCAACGAGGGGAGAGAACAACCCCCTCCAAACCCAACTCCCGCCCTAAACCAGTCACATCACAAACTCGCGTTCACACCTCATCCCACACCCCAAGCCCACCCAACCCATTCCCCATTCAAGTCCTTCCGTTACCACCCCTCCTCCCCCAACCCAAAAATCCCCCAACTCTACCACCCAAAAACTCAGCACAACTCCCCAACCCCCAAGTCAACCCCCCAGATCTCGCCGCTGTGTCACACCATAGAACAAGCTATCAAAAATGTCCACCCAACCTCCATACCACCCTTCCACCCTGCCACGCCTCCCTACACCCTCACCGTAAATGCACGCCAACGATCCTGTTAACAACTTCACAACTCCAGAATAAAGAAGTAGCATTCGGGACAAGTCCAATACGGCAATACTTGAAACTCATAAAGTCTAAAACGAGTTCACAACGCGGTAAATTGAATGTATACCTCGCGCTAACGAAGTTGAAATTGGGTTAACGCAGGATATAAATGGCTAGGGGGGGGGTCGGTTCGGTGTATATATTATAAAACTTGAAGCTGTATCAAATAAGTCATCAATCCTCTAAATGGATAACGTGATTCTTGATTCGTCAACTTGTTTCAATTTTCACTGATAATCAAAGCATAATCCTCGGGAACGAACCATCCTTCATCTACACAAACAATACCGACAGCGACGTGGAGCATGTCGGTTCTTAGTCTATGCGATGGAAAAGAGATTTATTTTAAGGGAGAATTAATTATAGCTCTTGCAGTTGCTTGGGACAACTCCTTCATTTCACGTAAGGATCACACCGCACTGAGCTCACTTTTTTTCCACCCCGGAGCCTCCCTGCGCGAATCCTATCAAACCGTACCTAACAACTTGCCAGTTTGGCCGACACCCGGAAACAACTATGTTCCCACAGGGGGGGGGGGGGGGGGGGGGGGGGGGGGGGGGGGGGGGTATGGTCCCAGGTTGATTTGAATTTTATTTTAAAATTGTAGGGAGAAGGATGGAGAGTGGGGGGAAGGGTATGTTGAGAGTGTACCTTTTCTCAGAATCAAGGGGAATCAAGAATAGAGTTAGAAATGAAGAGCGATAGTCAACGCGTCGATTCTACACATAATCCTGGCGACTATTACGCGGGTCAAGAAGGAGGAGAACCGCATACCATGTGAGTTGTTTATGCCATAAACCCCATACTTCATAATTCCGTTATACACATCCAAAGGCCATCTCGATCTTTAACCCACAGTAACAACTCAAAGGAGGATTAGTAAAACAAGAAAGGATAAGAAAACGTCGAAACGAACATTCAAGCGGTTAATCAGAAAGTCGAATAATATTTTATCAGTGTACCCACAAATAATAACCATATGACAAGAAAGGAAAAATTGCGAAGAACAAACAAATGTCAAGTAAGACCCGATCCACAGATGTATAAATCGATATGGGCAAAGGATAAGGGGGCACATTATGTATATCTCAAAGGAGGAAATAAGTCGAAAATAAAGTATAGAAAACGAAGACAAAACATTCAAGTCAGGGTAACAGTAGACTATAATTTGGATAAGTTTCCGCAAGAATTTCATGATGAAAATAAAGGAAAAAAGAGGTATAAATAACAATTGACAAGTAAGAACCCGCATCCACAATGGGGGTTAAATCGAATGGGAAAAGGCAAAAGGGCACATATGTACGAATGTCCCTACATGTAAAAACTTTTGCAGGGGGGGGCCGAAATGGTTTTTTTGGTTGTGCGGGGGGGTGGGTTGTCGCGGGGCGCAGAATTGACGGGTTGAAGGAAAGGGGAGGGAGGGGGGGGGGGGAAGTTTTAGACGGGGGGGCGGGGGGATGGTGGGGGGGGGGGGGGGGGGGGGGGGGGGGGGTCTTATTCTTAGGGGGATGAGGGGGCGGTGAATAAGTATTTATCAACAGCAGGGGGGGGGGGGGCAGGGGGGATGGGACCGACGGGGGTTGACTGAGGGGGATTAGAAATGGGTCGTTGGGTGACTGAGGTGGGTCATGTATATGGGGGTTTTTGGGGGGGGGGGGTTAATGGGTGATGTGGGAAATGGAGAGGGTGGTGTTAGTGATTAGTGGGTTTGGGGTGTGGGTTTTTGTTTAATGTGGGAGGGGGTAGTGTGTTGTGGGGGGGGGGTTTGATTTTTGGTTGGGGTATGTAAAGGGATGGGGGGTGTGGGGGTGTGGTTTGGGTTGGGTTTGGGTATTGTGGGGGTTGTTATTAGGGTGTGTGTTTTATAGTGGGTGTTGAATATTTGTTTGTTTGAGGAATATGTGGATTGTTTATTAATTTATCGGTGATTTTATATTAACTTATAAAACTATAAGTGGTTTTTGCAAATATGAAGAGTAGTCAAGAGTGGTATCACAAAATGAATGGGTGGAGGGGGAGGCGGAATTGACAGGGGGGGGGGATCGGTGGGAGGGGGAAAGGGAGAGTTTAGGGACAAAATCAGGGTCATGGGGGGAGATCCATGTTAATCGTGGGGGCATTGTGAAGGGGGGGGGGGAATATGTTTGGATAGTAGAGGGATAATGGAGTGGTATTATAAGTGGGAGATGAGAATCATTATTCAACAAAATTATTTGCGGGGGGGTTGGGGTGGTGATTGAAAGTGTTTGGATATTAGGTTTATATTTGGGTGTTTATTTTATGTTTGTGTTATTATTAATAGTCACACATTAAAGCCAATATAGAATCAAACAGCTATTCCAATAAAGACCAAAAACCATAAAACACACCCCCCACTCGACCCCAAGCTGATATCGTCCACCACATAACAATATTCACTACGTGGGGGGGGGGGGGGCGGGGGGGGGGTAGATGCGATAGGGGTGGGGGGGGGGGGGGGGGGGGGGTCGGACGGGGGAACGGTCCAGAAGACGTGAGGCGGGGGGGCTTAGTCTACCAACTGATATCACAGTTTTATAGTTTAGTGATTTACAAAGATACACAACAACAGAATAACATTTCATCACCTAAGATGCCCAATGTGAATCCCTCTATCCACCTCCCTTCACCAAACCACACGCACCACAAACACACAACCACACACCACACCAACAACCACAGCTCTCACCCTCTCATCTCTCATTCTCACTCTCTGGTTTGCGGTCTCGGCTCTTCGGAGTATTGGTTAGGAGTGATTGGGGGTATGTGGTCGTGTTGCGGGTGTGGTATTTATGTAGGGATTTTCTTGTTAGGGGTGGTTTTTGGGGGGGTGGGGGGGCGGGGGGGGGGGGGCATGAGTATTTTATTGGTGGGGTTTGGGTTGTGTGAGTGAGATGGGGGGTCTTCTTTCTTTTCTTTCTTACTTTTCCTTTCTCCTTCTTTCTTCCTCCCCCCTTAATCTTACTTTCTTTCTTTCTTATTTACCCTTTTTCATCTCTTTTCTCCCTCTCTCTTTCTTCCTTTTCTTGGCCTTTCCCTTTCCATCTTTCTCGGCGCTCAGTAACCCCTCATCATTCAGATTGCGGCTTTAAGGAACAACCCTAATAGCTAACGAAACCATCTCCGACTCCCATGGTAATAAACCCCACTATATCCACCACACTCACACATCTCATAGAACCAAACACCCCCCACCCCCCACCGCCTCCCACCCCCCCCCCCCACACAAGAACCCCTCCAAGCTACCCCCCCCCCCATCCCCTCCCCCCCCCCCAACCCCCTCTCACCCTCCACAACTCTCCATCTGGCTCCTGTCACGGGGGCTCGGGGGGGGGGGGGTGGGAGGGGAGGGGGGTAAACCATAAGGGAAGCCCTAACTATAAACGGAAGAGAGGCTGACCCCGACCGGTAAAAAACTTAGGGTTGGATCAGTGGAGTCCTAGCCAACGCTTTTTCTTCATGTGGCATGGACTCTCCATCCCAGTTCCATTCTCCAATCCTATTCCCCTTCCTTCATCTCCTCCCTCCAATCACACAAACCACCCAACACCCAACCACCAACACCCCCCCCCACCACACACACAAACACCCCCCACCCACCAACAACACCACACCACATGCGTCTGAGATGGGAACGCGCGACGGGCTTCGCGGGTTACCCCCCACAAACCAACCAAACCACCCACAACCACCCCCAAAACACCCCTCTCCCCGCTAACCAATAACCCGACCGGAGGAGGTGGGTGGGGGGGAGGAGTGGGGGGTGTGGGTGGGGAGCCGGGACAGACCTCATATCGGGGAGAGACTACCGCAAGCTACGCGTGCGGGGAACCAGTTCATCGGGGGGGGGGGAGGGCTGTGTCTCCCCTATTCATGGGGGGAGTTGAGTAACTCGACTTTCCTTGTCTTCCCCCTCTTTCATTTCCTCTTTCTTTCCTTCAAACTACTTGAGAAACAACCTCCCTTTCTTTCTTTTACCCCATTCTTCTTATATTCTTAACCACCCCCCCCCACACCCCCCCAAAAACACACCCAACACACCAACACAAACCCCAACAACAACAAACTTCAAATCTCCTCTCCCCCCCCCCACACCGCCCCCACACTGGTGATGACATGTACCGGGCTACCACCCATCACGTTGAATAGATACTTACATAAAGAACAGCCACACAACACACCACAAACCCCTTCTTCAACTCCTCTCGCCACAACCATCCCACACACCCCCACACACACTCACCACCGACACCACCCTCCCCTCCTTCCACCCACACACAACCCCACACACTCACTCACGCGCCAGAGGTATTCCTAGCCCCCGCCACAGGGGGGGGGGGGGGGGGGGGGGGGTGCAAGTGGGGTGTGAACGGGGGTAGGGGGGGGGGGGGGGGGGGGGGGGGGGAGGGATTAGAAGATTTGGTTATTTTGAATAAATTTTTTTTAGAGACCCAATAATAATATATAAGAGGCCCACATGCAAAAAATCGTAAAATCTAATAAGAGACAAAACACGCTCCGCCAAATCCACCCCCACCACTCCGGACCACCACATCCACCACCCCCCCCCTGTATTACCCCTACCAACACCCCCACCCAACGACCCCCAACCCACTCTCCCACCCAATCGGGCGTCGGCTGTGGGGGTCTCCCCCATGTATTTGGTTTTTTTTTTTTTTGATTTTTTTGTGTTGGGGGTGGGGTTTGGTTGGTTTTGTTGTTTGTTTTGTGACATGGTGTGTGGTTGGGGTTTTGGTGGGTTTCGGGGGGAAGGTAGTGTTCGTTTGTGGGGGTGGGGTGTATTTATGTTGTAGCGGATATGAGTGGCGCGCGCGGTTGGGGGGGGTGGCGGCGGGGGGGGGGGTTGGGGTGGTGTGTGTTGGGGGGTGGGGGTGGGTTTGGTGTGGGGGGTGGGTGGGGGGGTGGTGGGGTGGTGGTGGGGGGGGGTGCACTCTGACTAGGGGGGGGGGGGGTGGGGGGGCGGGGTTCTGATATATGAAGTACAAATCATTTACTACTCATCTCTCACCTTTCCAAACCTCAACCCCATCTCAAATAGACCTCACGGGAAAGGTACGGAGAGGCATACGGCAATTGGGACATAAGCGACCCAGGCTAGTACCCTCGGTACGGGTGAAAAAACATGGCAACATATCGAACCTCGCTCGTCCTCACCCTCGCTCTACTTACTAAATTCTACCAAAGAATCCTGATGACACAGAATTAAATCAAGATGACAGGGGGTTGTGTGGGTTGTGTGGGGGGTTTTGGTTGGTGTGGTGGGATGGGGTGTGGGGGGGGGGGGGGGGGGGGGGGGGAAAACACCCACCCACCACCCACCATCCCCCACCCCCCCTCCCCCCCACCCCACTCCGGACACCATGCCACCCCGGCCCACAACCCTTACGTGCGGGAGTTTGTCACCCCACATCAAAAGGAAATAAAACTCAGCCCCATTGTCGAGCACAAACTCAAACATCATTCCTCTTCGGGACATCTTTAGGAACTACTCAGGGATCAACAAAGTCATAGTATAGATCAAACAAACAATATCGTCGGGATGTCAACCAATTCTGTTGGGATTCATGGATATCTACAACATGGTTCGGCCTCGAGAACAAATGGGTATCACATTCGGGAATAGCTTCCGATCTGACTCGTAAAGATGTGAATAGAAAGGTTCTCCAAGACAATCAGCGTCGTATACAATACTCGTAATTGTAAATTAAATAATACAAAATTAACATTTATATTCAAATAAATGAAAATTCCATTCTATCACATATAAATATTTATAGTATACTATATATTAAATATATAGATATATATATAAAAATAAATCGATAAATAAATCCCTTACACATTCCTTGTCATATGGTAAATATCGAGATCTCGCTTGCACCATTATAGTTAAAAGATTTCAAAAATCATTTTATTCATTTTTTTTGAAAATCTTTGGTTCTCTATAACTTAAGCTCTTGATACCAATCTGTAACACCCCAATTTTCATATATCTCAGCGGAAGAGTGATTTGGGGTGCTACGTCATAATACAACAACTCAAGCATAAAAAATGACTCGAAAAGTAATGTTTAAAATACAATTCATTTTGAAAATAAAAGTTTTACATCAGAAGTCCCAAATTGTTTCATAATTTAATACAACATTTATACAATCATCTTCGAATGGCTTTTATTTAATGGGCCTTCAAAACATTTAGGTTTCCATAAGCGACAACCAAAATCTCCATCGCCGAATTATCTTCAAGGACCTGAGATAAAACATGCTAAAACGTCAATAATAAGGTTGAGTGAATCCATAGAGTATATATAATATAAACATAAAATTTCCCGAACACAAGTATCATTTTCTCAATAATCATCAGGATATAACGATGTGGCCAAACAAAGTTATATCGGAGGGATTATTTTAAGTCTCATGACATTGAACGTTACCATTAATAATTAATGTTGGGGTTCCCACAAGGTAATGCCTACTATACACCCTCCTATGAGTGCATATAATTCTCTATACAACTCATCCGTTTGTCATATTCATCCCGACACTTTACCGATTAGGCATCGTCGCAGATTGGAGGTAGCACAAGCCTCCCAAATAGTACTATTTCTATGTATAAACGCCTACCATTTCCCGGTCGTAAAAAACAATTCATGATTTCTGCAGGTCTTTTATCTAGCGAGTTAAGCTAACTTATAATAATAATCGAGGCAACTAGCATACAATCTCCAATTGTGACTATTTTTAAAAACAAGCATGTTTATCTCCCACCAGAGTTATAAAACAAATAAAGTGTAAAAATGCGAGACTATGAACTCACTTAGTGACGACGGACGAGATATCGATGAATAAAAACTTCGGACGTAGGCTCGTCAATCAACAAGACCTATACCAATTTTAACGGGTCTTAGGTTTCTACTCGAATAAAATATAACGAAAACTCATAAATATAAATAAAGTATATGTATACATGTATTTATATGATTATCAATGCTTCTTGCAACATATTTATTTCACACTTAGAGTTTTCTAGGTTTTTAGCTTGTTTTTATTAGCCATTTTACTAGTATTGTTTAAATTAGCTCAAAAAGCCCAATAGGCCCATTAAGCAAGCCCATTAAGTTATTATATTGATATTATTACTCAAAGACCAGGTCCTAGCCCATTAGCTAGGTTTAAGTGGATTGGGCCTAAAGCTAAGTCCATAGAGTCCAATTTGTTACATTAGGCCTAGTGGCCCAATAAGGCCTTATGGCTCATTTAAGCTTATATATGACTATTGTTATAATTTTCGGTTCTCCGAGACAGGGAAACTTTTAATATACAGTAGTAGCAATTTTAAAACTCCAAGAAAGTGGGTCCTACCACTCGGGTTTAGTACAAAAATCGCTTTACATAGTATAGTGTTCGGGTAGTAGTAAATTTTGTATACTTTTATGTTTACGAAAATAGTCATAATTTATAAACCGTAAATGGTATAATTGATATATCTATATGCTTGGCTTTATTTTTAAGTCCACTTTACAGATTCAAACTCATTTTAGTACATCTTTTAGTTATATTTATACATATGGTTACTTTTATACATAAATGTCACATTAGCTTTTTGGACTGAAATTTCACTTTCACCATTTTTGATGCCATTTATAAACCATAAAGAGTTGGTTGACTATCCAATTGATTCAGAATCTACATGATTTTATCTACGTCTCATAGTTTTAACGTTTTAACCAACTCAGTCTGTAAATGTGACTTTTTATACCATCTGTGCATCAAGGTCAGAATCCAATTTGCCAAGTGTCCACAAAAGGATTATCTACAACCTAATGTACTCAAATCCAACCTCAAACCTGTAGAAATTTATAAAACCTATTGTTCATTACAGCCCCTAAATTCTATGATTATTTCACTTGTTTTAATGGCTATTTTAGCTATAATTAACCTAGATCTATACATGCATGGCCATTTTTATTACTTGATCATCAAATATCATACATGTACATATACATTTGAAAATCAAAATGAAACATAAACAAAACTCATGAGATTTTACCACAATAAAAATGAAGATGATGATCTAATGATCAAAAATATACAAGACTTCAATCTTCAAACTTGATCTTCACCCAAAATAATTTTTGATCACCATTTTTCTTCACCAAAATGACCTTATAAAATTCTTATAAAATCAGCCCCAAAAGTGTACAAAACCTTCTTGAATGCTTCTTTAAATCACCACCAAAATTATAGGGAATATACTAGGATATCATCATCACTTGTGTGCTTAATTTTTGATCTTTAAAATTTTATGGAATTGGTGTGGGGGGGGGGGGGGGGGGTGGGGTGGGGGTTAGTTTGGAGTATATAGGATCGGCAAGGGGGAGGGATAGAGAGAGTTTTTGGTGTGATTTTCTCTTACTAGTTGAATTATGTTGTAGTGTGTGTGAAATTGTTGGTCAAAATAGGTTTAAGTATGTAAGTGGAGTTTAGGACAAGTGTATAATGTAGTGGGTTGGATTAACACTAAGAGGACACATGCCCTCTTGGTGATGCCACCCCTTTGCATGGTGAGATTAGTGGGATAAGTAGTTTACTACTTGTCCCACTAATTGTTAAGGCGGGTATTTTCAAAGTCCGATATTTAAAAAGGTACGATTTGTAGTCGTTTTTCGTAAAAAGTAAAAATAGTACGAGACACGAAAAATTAAAACGAATGCAACAAAAATATTTCTATGGCATTTTGAAAATATAAGCGTCGATGCTTAACGTAGGATTCGCCGGTTCTTTGTAAACGTCGCGTAAAAATGCAATCGTAAGCCCTAATTCCTCCTGTTAGATCCGTGGAGTTCATATCTCAACATTGAATGACAAAATATACTTTATATAACTCGAGAAAAATACGCCCTGAAATTAACGATTGTCACATGCAATAACATATCAGAAAAAAAAAAAAAAAAAAAAAAAAATAACGATAGCATACATTTAGAAAACGCTTGTATTCATGGTTTATAGCATGTATCCCCCTTACGGGTTTATGAAATAGAAGATTTAAAAGTGAGGCTATGAACTCACCTTAACAATACAGGGAAATCTTATTGATGACAAAAGTATATCAAGTAAAAGTAACGGCTTCGTCACGCAACCTGGGGTGATATGTCAAGTCTTAGTGTGATAGTTTATGTTTCAAAACTTCATAAAGTTTAACGTATATCTTTGATTTATTAAATTATGAAAATATTGTATCGCTGTTCGGGCTATCATAATCCAGAGGCCATGTAGTATCGTTTGAGGAGCCATGGCACTTTAAATCGTAAACCCAGCAAACTCGTCAAAACGAAAACTCAAATGAAACCCTTCATAGGAAATTCCCTAGTAACGTGATACGATAAGATTTTAAGTTTCTTCAAAAGTTAGTTGATTATAAATTATGTTAAATATATAACGAAATAATGCGTCGATTTATGATTAATAATGATAAATGTGTCGGGTTTTAATAAAATCGAGTTTTATAATATCAATATATATTTTTATAATTTATATAAAAATATTATATTTTATATTTTTAAGTTTGCAAAATTAGCAATATATACCCTTGGTTTATAAAATTTTACAACTTCAGTCCTTTATATATAAAGTATATATAATTTAAACCTTTAACTTTGAAACTTGGCAAAATAGGTCCTTATAGTTATAACTTTAGAATAATGACATTTTCAGCCCCTTTAGTTATAAATTTTAGAAAGTTATGATATATACCCCTATGCATAGAAATATTTGCAAAACAAGTCCAAAAAGCCATGCAAGCTTATTTTAGGATTCCAAATGATATTTGCAGGTTATAGCTTATTAGAATAAGCAAAAATACGATGTTATAATGTAACAAAAGTTTAGAAAAAGGATTTGTTAGCTAGAAAATCAAAACGGGTCGTTTTTAGGGTTTTAATAAAAAAACATGGGTTTGAGGATTCAAAGCTTCAAACAAGAGTTCATATATGATCTTAAAAGTATTATGAACATTATAATACATATTATAAGTTTATGGAACAAGTTCTAAGCTTACATGAGCTAGAAATGGGTCGAAATGAGGTTTTCGGGTTCGTACGCCTAGTAACGGCTTCAAGTGTTGAGAAACTCTGAGTAAGAAGAACCAAAACCAAAACAAAGCTTTTATAAACCTTTACCTTAAACAATCACATCCATGGCAGGAGAAGATGATCAAAACATTAACAACCAACCACCAAATCCACCACCACCAACACAACAAGCCCCTCACACTGTTTCAACCATAAAACTCCCCATTCTGAAGAAAGGTGAATACGATATATGGGCCATGAAAATGGAACATTACTTGGCTCATATAGACTCTCCTGTATGGGAGGTCATACAAAATGGAAATGTTCCTGTATCAATCTCCACAGATACACAAGGTCAAAATCAAGAAGTTCACTCTGCTCCTAAATTTGCTGAGAAGGACATTTGGCAAAGAGAAAGAGAAAAGAAAGCAAGGACCCAACATTGCTTATGGCTCATCAAAGATCATATATAAAGATTTCATCACAATATCTCTGATGCTAAAGAAATGTGGGAATGTCATTAAAACCAATTTGGTGAAATGCTAAGAATAGCAGAGTACAAAGGAAGAGATTAAGAACAGGAAAGCATAACAGCCAAAGCATTGTAACTATTGATGCTGGAGTGTAATTACTAATCAGAGTGAGTGGACAAGCTGAGAAGAAGAAGAATTATTATGCTTATCATGGCTTGCAACAGTCATGTTCAACACAAGATGTAACTTCTTGTTCCAAAGAATGTAAAGAGTCTTATGTTAAACTTAAAAAATTGTATGATGAACATAGGGAACAACTTGGAGATGCCAGTATAGAAATACAGGCATATACTCAAGCTTTAAAGAAAGTTGAAGCACAATTAGTTGCTCATCAACAAGGTCAACTTTGGTATGAGGAAAAGATAAGGTTTATGAAAATTAATTTAGATGATAAAACTGATGTCCTTACATACCATAAGAAACTATTGGCAGAAGCTGAAAAAGAAAAAGAAGATTTAAAAGCTAAAGTAGAAAAATGGCACAATTCTTCTAAAAATCTTAATATTTTGCTAAATAGTCAGATGAGTATTAGGGATAAGGCTGGGCTTGGGTATGTTGATCAATTGAATAAAGGTGTTTTAAGTTATGAAAATGAAGTTTTCTAAAGTGTGTTTGTTAGTAGGACAAGTGAAACAGAAAATAGTCCTGTGAATGATAGATATGCAGAGGGGATGCATGCTGTTCCCCCTCCAATGACAGGGATCTACATCCCTTCTGGACCTGATAAAGAAATAGATGACTCACAATTTACATATGGTCCAAAGCAATCTAAACCTAGTGAATCTGATGCTAGAAGCAGTGACTTTAATTCTTGTGAATCCAATTGTAGTGAAGAAACACATGAATCTATGCCTGAACCAGTTGTCAATGAACCCAAAGTAGTAAGTGAACCTAAAGTTTGGTCTGATGCTCCTATCATTGAGGAGTATGAATCAGATAGTGAAGATGAACATGTGTCTCTACCCACAAAAGAACAAGAAATACCTAGTTTTGCTTTTATTAATACTAATAAGCATGTAAAAACTCCTAGGCAAACATTTATAAGAACAAAACACAATGTAGTACCAGAGTCCTAAAACCTGATAAAAGGATTTTGTAGTGGTTTACTGTCTAAAAACTAGTATGGGATTGTGGTATACAAAAGGCATGTTTGTATGTGGAAAGTTTAGCAACTTATAGAGATATGTTGATTTTCAAGAGAAAAGTGAGTGGCTAAACAAGCTGAATTAAACAATAGGATGTGTAAGGGGTCTAGTCAAAGGGAGGTTAGGCCAGTATGGAACAATATGCAAAGAATGAATCATCAAAACCAATTTGTTCCAAAAGTAGTACTAACTAGAATTGGAAAAATTCCAGTTAATACTGCTAGAACTAGCGGTACTAACATAGTTAATACTGCTAGGCATAATTTTAACAAACAGCATGACAAACATAAAGCAGCCAAAAAAGATTAGAACTGTTAAAACCTTGTGTTGAATAAAGTTAGACCAAAACTAATTTTTCAAAAACTCATTCACCTTTTTAGAAGCCTTTAATAACACAACAACACCTTAAAACCACTTTTACAAAAGCAAAAAGTTAATACTAGGCTCGGAGTTAATTTAGTTAGTGATATTGGCAAAATAGGAGAATGTTGTTTAAGAACTCAGCAGGTTGTAATTGGTAGAACCAAAAGGAGCAATATATTGGAATAGAGTCTCTAATACAATAGTGGATTCAAAATGACAGGATAAATGTATATTTTAGAGATCCGACAAGGTATACTCCAAGTCAAACAATGGCTTTGGTCTCCAAGAGAAACTATTCCCTATTAGTAAATATAGTTATGTGCTGCAGTACAAAATGTTAAGTACGTCAGTTTATTAGTACTGTTAGTATATAAGTTAATACTATATTATACATTCAAAATTGCTTAGTATAATTATTTATAAGGGGGGGGGAGTGGGTTGATGGATAATAGATACTGTTGTGATTATGCACAAAATGTTATGGTTTCTGTTTTCTTTTTTGTTCGTTGAACTAGCTTTTTGCAGGTAAAGATAAGTCTTAGAATGAAATCTGTTATATGTAAATCCCTAGTTTTCTAGGGATGAAATTGAGATTAGGGATTGCCAATGTTGAATGAAGTCTTAAGAAATTAATGCTGTTTGTTCGTGATTGGGTGCAAAGAATTAGTACTAGTTTGGGTACGTTACTACTACTTAACATTAAAAATCGTGGTTAATACTGATCGAGTTAAACAATTCGTACTAGATCGATGGTGTCATTAATGCTTCTCGTTTGGTATGTGGAGTTTAGAGCTGCTTAATCAATAATCATTACTAGCTGCAAAGCTTAAAAAGATAAAAGCTGCTAAAGTTTTACCCGATATCGAACAACACATATTTTGGTTCTCAGATGATTTAGACAAAACTGAATTACTTTAGTTTGTCTAACTAATTTATTATCATCAATTTAAATTGTGAATGGAGATGAGAAGGGTTTGAGTGTTGGCTAACCACCACACAACAAATGGTCATCAGTTCACCATGCTTAATAGGCATAAGAACTGGCTAGTCCATAAGCAAACGGCTTGTGGTAAAGACTTCTCAAATCCGTTTATGGTTGACAATTTACCAAAAATTGTAGGGTTCTCAACTCACCTTGCTTCATGGTTAAGAGTTGGCTAGTCCAGGATCAAACAGTTCTTGGTAAAGACTACTCAAATCTGTTGATAGCTGATAGTTTGCTAAAAACTATATGGTTTATCAATGCACCATGTTATGGCAATGAAGCATTGGCTAGTCCAAAAGCAAACGGTATTTGGTAAAGACAAATCAATTCCGTTGATGGTTGACAGTTTACCAAAAACTGTATGGTAATTAACTCACCATATTTTTGAAATAAAGAGTTGACTATCCCAGAGCAAACGGCTACTGGTAAAGGAAAATCAAATCCGTTTATGGCTGGTAGTTTGCCAAAAACTACAAAGCCAACTTAGTTGGATTGTTGCTGAAAAGATGTTGCTGACAAGACAAAGTTGCTGATGAAGATGGATAGTGTTTCAAGATCAGATCAAGATGTGTTAAAGTGTTTGGATACATCCTCCAAGAACTTAAGAAGATTAACCTGAAGAAACATGAAGTTAAAAGAGTTCAAAATCATGTTTAGGGGAGGATTGTTGGGAATTATTCATTCCTGACTTAGTACCGTTAGGTATATACTTAGTACCGATAGTTATAGTTAGTACTGACAGTACAAAGTGTTAAGTACTGCTCAGATAGTTAGTACCGTTAGTATAAAATAGTTAGTACCGTTTAAGAGATATGCATGAGATATTATAGGAGAAGATATGTATTATCTTTTGTGCGTTTTGTAAGCCTGTTAGGGTTTATCCTTGGTCTATAAAAGGAACCCTACGGCATTAGAGAGATAGAACAATCAGTTCAATATATATATCTCATCTCATACAATCATATCTCATAGTTAGCAATCTGTAATCACTTTAACAGATTAATAGAAATCAAAGTTTAGTTTTTCATTGTTCTTCTTAATATTATTGTGTAGATTCCGCATATACAATAAGTATTCATAGTCAGTGTTTTCTCTATAGTCAATCTGTATTTATACAAGTTGGCTATCACCCTTGTAGGCTGCAAAGATCTGTTCAGTTTGGGACTCACACATCTTCTTCATTAAACTTGTGTTTGGTAAAAAAAAATTGGTACTACTTTGTTTTAAAACTTTGTTTTTCTTATGGTTGTGAGCATTAAATATATTTAATAATAGGTTGTAAACTTGAATATTTATGCTTGTTGGAATCTAATTCAGTTTGTTAGGAAATTTTTGCATGATTTCACACTAAAATAAGGACCGTTTGGTTTAGCATATATTTATAAGCAAAAGTACTTATTGACCCGCAAATAGAGATACACTCCCTTTAGAAATAACTATAACTCACTATTAAGTAAATGGATCAAATCAAAAGGTAGGATTGTGCACAATTTGAAAGCCCTTGAAAGTGTTTTTATTTATGCAGAAGGCCAGTACCTTTTGCAGCAAAGGGCATAACCCTTTTTCAAAGGGTACCAGGGTTGTCAGGTCCATAGTAATGGTTTTGTCATTTAGGTTGTTAACTTTTTTACCTAACACTTTATCTGGGTAATTTAAATTTGTATTAAGTGTTAAGAATACAAAAAAGTCTCGGTCACTACCAATATATCGATAAGTAGCTCGTAGTAAAATATTTAGAAACTAGCTAAGCTAACCGGGTCAACATAAGAATACCCCTTATGTTGACCGACCAATGTAAGAGTATAAATACCCCCTTTCCATGCCATGGGAAGGGGTTGGTTCATTTGTCTTATTACAAGTTTCTTTCTTTCTCTCTCTAAGTGTTCCAACCACTCTTTCTCTCTCTAGAATTTTCTTCTCATTTAGTCATTTAGATTGTATGTTTGATATCCTACAATTGGTATCAGTCGCCATGAGGCGATATCATGAGTTTGTGGGCGTTTTTGTCTTGCTAAAATTGAATTTTTAGTCGTTTTTTCTTATTTCGTGCGTCTAAAATCAAACCCCGGATTTTGGTGTTTAAAAGTGTTAAAGTTTATGTTTTTAAGCAAGATCTAGGCCTAAGATTGCTAGTTGTACAAGAAAATTCAAGGTAAAATGTCAAAAAGGGTGTGTTTTTAGTGATTTTGGTCAAAAAAGTATGTGGTTTTGAAGTTTACGGTTTATGTTATATGAAGGTTGCAATTTATGTTTGCTATTGAAACATGTATGCGAAACATGTTTGATGCGAAATATGACAGGTTGATTTCATGCGATTTATATCAGTTCTAGGAAACAAAACTATGCTCAATTTTTCTTAGTTTATGTGAAATATGTTGAGGAATATGTTTGGGAATATGTATGCGATTTATGTAATATGTGCGAAACAGGTTGTGTAATAAACCGTGAAAAATACGTAATTGTGCAAAATGAGACTCTGTCCAATTTTTGTAAACCAAGCGAAAAATTACATTAACATAATTCTTGAGAAACATTGTAGTGACATAATCCTTGAGAAAAATTACAGTGACATAATCCTTGAGAAACATTACATTGACATAATCCTTGAGAAACATTACATAGTCATATTCCGTGTGAAATATTACACTTATCAGCAAAAGATTTTATTCTTTCTGTCTTACTTTGTAAAATCCTGCAAAATAAATTGGTATTTTCTCGGTTTTAGTTAAGATTTGTAAAGTCCCGTGGAATAATAATCTCAATCACCTTCAACAACAACTCTTTAACACAATCCTTATTTATCACTGTTCGATCAAGTTTTATCTTACTACAATCACTTCAAGATGTTTACCTTAGCTGAATTCATGATTGTTTCCGGTGCTGACAACCGTCCTCCTATGCTTGACAAACCACAATATGAGTCTTGGAAAATTCGTATGGAACTCTACATTCAAGGTAAGGATCATGGACGAATAATACTTAACATAGTTTAAAACTGTCCACTTGTCTAGCCTACTGTTAAACAAGAGGATGGCACTATTAGGCTCAAGACATATGAAGAATTATCCGACAAAGAAAAGCTTCAAGCTGATTGTGATCTCAAGGCTACCAACATTGTTCTTCAAGGTCTTCCACCAAATTTCTATGCTCTCGTCAATCATAACAAAATTGCCAAAGACATATGGGACAGAGTTAAGCTTCTTATGCAAGGCACATCATTGTCAAGGCAAGAACGTGAGTTTAATCTGTATGACGAGTTTGATAAGTTTTCTTATGTGAAAGGTGAAACACTGTATCAGTATTACTTGCGGTTTGCTCAACTTATCAATGACATAAACATCATTCAAATGACAATGCAACCAGTTCAAGTAAATACTAAGTTTCTCAACAGCCTTCCACTAGAATGGGGTAAATTTGTGACTAATGTTAAGTTAGAAAGAGATATGCATACGTCGAACTATGATCAACTTTATGCTTTTCTTGAGGAACACAAGGCATACGCTAATGAAGCTCGCTTAATGCGTGAAAGATTTCCAGACCCACTTGCCTTAGTTGCCAACTATCATCTACAACCGTCTCACTTCGATAACTAAACCTGATATTTTGAAAAAAAATTCTAAAATAATGTGTTCAAAATTTAAGATGTCGATAATGGGCAAAAAGTCGTTCTTTCTAGGACTTCAGATTCCTCAAAGTCCTAGAGGCATCTTTCTTAACCAATCCAAATATGCTCTTGAGATAATTAAAAAATATGGTATGGAAACCAGTGACCCTGTGGATACTCCCATGGTGGAGAAATCCAAACTGGATGCAGATCCACAAAAGAAAGAAGTTGATCCCATACGTTATCGTAGAATGATTGGCTCCCTTATGAATCTGACTGCGAGTCGACCAGACCTTCAATTTGTTGTATGCATGTGTGCCCGGTATCAGGCAAAGCCTACCGAAAAGCACTTACATGCAGTTAAGCGTATCTTTATATACCTAAAAGGAACCATTAATATGGGTATGTGGTATTCAAAGGATTCCTGTATTGCACTATCAGCTTTTGCAGACGCTCATCACGCTGGTTGCCAAGATACCAGAAGAATTACATATGAAAGTATGCAACTATTGGGTGATAGATTAGTGAGTTGGTCATCAAAGAAACAAAATTGCACCGCCATATCCAGTATAGAAGCTGAATACATTGCCTTGTCAGGATGTTGTGCTCAAATACTTTGGATGAGATCATAATTAACTGACTATGGCCTTGGGTTCAACAAGATACCTCTGTACTGCGATAACAAAAGTGCCATTGCTTTATGTTGCAACAACGTCTAACATTCTCGATCCAAGCATACTGACATCAGATACTACTTCATCAAAGAGCAAGTGGAAAATGGGGTAGTTGAACTGTATTTTGTCAGAACAGAATATCAGCTGGCAGATATCTTTACAAAGGCATTGGGACGAGAATGACTTGACTTTCTTATCAACAAGCTTAAAATGAGAAGTATGTCTCCTGACATGCTGAAAAGTCTGGCAGACGAAAAGGGCGAGTAATGGCGGTAACTTGTTATGTATCCTATGTATCATATGTAAATAAAGAAAACCAGAAAAACCTAAAAAGATTTTCATTTTTAATAAAAAAATTTATAAAAAGAAAATAGAAAATTAAAAAATCAAAAAAATACAAAAATGTGTTTTTAATGACATGTCTTATGAAAATCGATAATATTTACGGCTTTAGAAATGTCATTCAATAATGATACGAAGCATGTCATTTGGCTTGCTATTATTTCAGATAGCAACCCGGTCTTCAACTTAAAGGCAAGTATTTCGCCAAAAAGAAAACTTGACCTCACAACGGGAACTCCGTTTCATGGGTACGAGTTACTTTATATTCATACAAAGGCTTATGTATACTTTGCTACACAACCCGTGCTATCTAATCAAATAAGTGTACGTGTCAGTGCATTTATTTATGTCAAACGAGAAAAATCTTGTTTTTAAAAGAAGTTGTATTTTAAAAATAATTAAACATCTCAGTTTTTCATCAGAAAAGATTTTAAAAGAATTTTCTATCACTCTAACAATGTCTACAGCTTTTTAAATAGAAAACAAGACATTATTTGAGGGGGAGAAATTTTCAAATTCTTTCAAAAGTCATCTCGGAATAAAAGGAAAAGTTTTTAACAATAATAGATCATCAATTAAAGGGGAGGTAATGTATTTGTAACTCAATTGTTCTTAAGATGTTATTGGTTTTAATTTTAAGGACTAAATGGCAAAATATAGGACTTAGAACCTAAGTTAGAAACTTTAGGGGCTTAATATGTCATTTCTATAACTAGTTTAGACTTAGGAATAAGTTTAAAAATTGAAAATAGAAGGACATATAAACATTAAGGACCAAATGTGCCAATGTTCAAAACTTGGCCGATTATATATTTTTTAATACACAAATCGCATGCACACTTATTTAAAAATTCCAAACACACCAAATCCTCTTTACATATTTCGCTTCATTCATAAGAAAATTTCAAAACTCGTTTTCAAAGCTAAAGGTATACTCCTATAAGTTTATAATTCCTTTCTCATCTCGTTGGTAAAACGAATTAGGCTTAAACACCTTTTAACTCTCAAAATCTAGTAAATTCGATTTATGGTTCTTAATATTAAAAGTTGAGGTTCTTCTAATTAGGTGAGGGGTTTTGTTGATTAGGATGTATAGAACACTTACCCAAAAGAGTTGTTGATATCTCTTAGCTGTTTGTGTGTAAAGTTGATTTTTGTGAGTTGAATATTGTGAAACATGTAAATCTTGCGTGTTCATTTGTAGGTTTGTGTTATTAAGCATTATTATCTTATTCTTATGCCTTTAGAATCTGTTTGTGTCCTTTAGAATCTCTTTTGCTTGGAAAAGTTGATCCTTAGGTGAGTTAGGTCTAATATGGTTATAAGGTTGCTCGTGTGATGAGTTTTATGTGTTTGTTATCTGATATATGTCCCTAAGTGTGTATTTCTTGCGTCCTAGTTGTTCCTTACTCCATTTGAATTGTGTTTCTTCTTTGCCTATACTAAAAAATTGGTTAAAAAATGCCTAATGTTGTTTAAATCTTGTGTTTAGTGTTTTTGTGATGATTCTACATGAATTATGATATTAGAAATTAAATCTTGAAGTAATTTCGATTGATAAAATTTAAGTTAGGGGTTTAGCAATAAGCATGCGAAATATATTGGTAATGAATCATGCGAAACATGTTGAAACATAACTGTGTGAAATATGTTTGTGGTATCTGGGCGAAACATGTATGACCATGCGAAACATTACAGGTCATAAAGCATGTGAAATATGACAAAATTATGAAATGAAACTCTGCCCAAATTTTTAAAAATTTGTGTAAATCTGGTTTTATTTAATCTTATGTCATATTTGCACTTATGTTATTTGCATTTTAATTGATAATTTGACTTAGGTTCACATAGAGTGTCTTGTTGACTTTGTCTATTGACCTTAGTTGACTTTAATCATAGAGTGTCTTAATACAGTCATTATTGCATGAAACCTAGTCTCAGATCTTTATCTAAAATCAATCAAATCATCAAGGATAACCAAACTAGTTAGTAAAATATATTTGTTATGTATAAAAACTGTATTGGTTAATTCTTAAGCAGAATCATGAATCCACAAGAAACTCAACAAGTGATTGCTCGTGATGAGAAATGGTTCGATCTACTAAAAGGGTCAAGATAAGCCCTACCAATGTTATACTGGAAACTACTGTGCATCAGAAGGAAGAAACATTTCAAGTTATCATTGATGTGATCAAGAACTCTACGTACTTCAAGGCATTCACTATCTCTGCAGAAGTTCCAGAAATCTTTATGCAGCAGTTCTGGTACACTATCAAGAAGATCCAAGGCACATAGTTTTATGAATTTGTTCTTGCCAACAAGAGGTGTGTAGTTGATGCTTAAGTGTTTAGAAAGATTCTTGATATCTGTCAAAGAGTTAAAGGTGAAGAATTCACTAAGGTACAAGATGATGATCACTACACAAGCATCCCAGCATGTATGTGGATCACATGCATCAACCATAGAGAAATTTGGCAGCCATTATCAACAAGTGTCTCTCTGGGAAGACTACAAGCAATGATAGACTAAGAAAATCTAGAAATGACATACTGTAGGGCATGTTCTATAAGGAAAATGTCGACTATCCTGAGCTAATTTGGGAAGACTTTGCTTTCCAAGTTGACCACAAGATGGAGAAGAATTTAAGGCGTAAAAACTATGCCATTCCCCAGATTCACGAAAGTTATCATCAATCACTTCCTCTTACAACACAAGTCTCTCTCTAAGATAAAGTTTCAACATTATCACATAATTAGAGATGATGGTGTTGTAAGCAGATTAAAATTTGTCAGAATTGGTGAAGACTATCAGGAATATGGACTTCCCATTCCGGAGACTATGCTGACTGAAGGGATTAGGTAATCAGATTCGTATCAGATGTTCATTAAATATTCCACTAGTCAGATTCCCCCCAAGAAGAGTAGAGGAAAAGGTTCACAAGGGAAGAAAAATGCAGATACTACTAAAGCAACTGTTGATGTATATGCAGAATCAGACCCTGAACCTGTTAGAAAATGAACTGCTAGCAGAAGAGTAGTCAAAAAGAAAGTCATAGTTACTGCAGATGATAACATTGTTCCTGAACCAGACGTTGCTTTGGAGTTAGGAAAATCTATAAGCTTAACTGAAGCTGCAGAAGAGGAAGCGGCAAGGCAAGTCCATGCTACTCATGTAAGGATTATGACTAAACCTATCCTCGAGCCTGCCAAAAAAGAAGACCATCAGGCATTGCTTTTAGAGATACTTCTAGCGTGTCAAAGAAGATGTCTTCTGATCCGTCTCAGAAGCTCAAGGGCGTACAAACTTTAACTCCTGAAGAACACATTGTTGCTGACATAATGAAAGAACTTAAAGAAAGTAAGAAGACCAGTAGGAGATAGCCAGGTACTGGAGGCTCAAGTGAACGTACTGGTGTTTCACTAGGGGTTCCCGATGAGTCCACAGTCATCCCTGCTACCTCAAGTGAAGGAACTGGTACTAAGCCAGGGGTTCTCGATGAGGAAAAGGTTACTTCTGAAGCCAACGTTATACTTGAGTGCGGATCTGAACAAGAGAGTGGGTACTCTGAAGAAGAGGATGATGATGATGAAATGATTGAATGGGTGGACACGGACGAAGAGGAAGAGAAGAAAGATGACGATGATGACAAAATCATCGATCTTGAACAAATTGACGATGAAGAAACTAATGACGAATTTGTGCATGGTGAATAACATGTACAAGACGATGATGAAAAAACTGATGATGAGTTTGTACACAGTGATGAACAAGTAATTGATGATGAGGATGAAGAGATGACAAATGCTGAAGTTGAAGAATCTGGGAACGGTGATTAAGAAGTTACTGATGCGGCCAAGGTAGATGCTAGAAAGAGTAAAGAAGTAAAGGATGATGCCAAGAAAGCTGAGCTTCCTCCAACAAGCTCCAACTTATCGGTATCTTCAGGTTTTGGTGATCAATTTCTTAAACTTTTGTCTGATACTTCTTTAATTAGTACTGTTAAGGATACTATAGATACTAAGATCAACTCTTTATTGGATATTAAAATCCAATCTCAAGTTCCAGATATCCAGTCTCCACCCGTTCTTACTATACCATTTTTAGTGATTTTTGAGCCCTTAGTCCTCACACCTATACCCTAAACTCCATTAGTGGCTCCTGCAAAAACTCTTTTACCCCTCCATCTATCTCTACCATACAACATGTTTTACTCTAAACAACAACACCAATCCTTGCACCACCAATCACAAACGATGCTCCAACCATCACCATTGTTGTCCTTGAATCCTATGCACTCACCGTTGTTCAGCTAAGAATTGCAAAATTAGAAGAGGATGTGTCTGAGCTGAAGAAAATTGATCACTCTGCTAAAGCTATTGCTTCTCTCAAATCCCAAGTTCTAACGGTTATTGAAAATTATCTTGGATCTAAATTGGTAATGATCTTCAAAAGGTTCTACAGAGACACACTGTAGAACTTATTTAAAATACTCTGTGAAGCCAGCTCCCGAGCCAAGCAAGATTCATACGTCAAAAATTGATCTTGAACTAGAATTTGAGAAGAGTGCTTCAAAGATTCACAAGATTAAGAAGGAACAAGCTGAGAAGCAAAAGATGCCGAAGTATACAATTAAGTCTACTGACAAGGCAACACTCAAAGAGTATGATCTATAAAAGCGCTCTCTACCAAACCATGAATGAAAACAAATCTTTTAACAGAAATCATGCCAATCATGCATTATACCATGCTCTCATGGAAGCTTTGATAGAGGATGAAAATGATATGGATAAGGGAGTTGCCGATACGGTCAAGAACCACAAAAGACAACATGATGATGAGGATGATGATGAAGACCCTTCTGTTGGACCAAACCAGGGTAAGAAGAAAAAGAGGAGAAGAACCAAAAGAGTCAGAGTCTTCCATGAAACCATCCACCACCAAGGAAACCTTCAAAGGTAAAGCTCCATCAAAAAGTTCTAAAGTCGGTAAGTCTGCTACTACACAGGAACCGATTGAAGAACCTATAGCTGAGGTGGTAATGGATGACCTGGAGACCACTGCAAAGGAAGATGTGGTTAATGATGCTGATCGTCCTCAAGATTATGTAGCACCAAAGACCAACAAACCTTCTAAAGATACTTGGTTCAAACAACCTCCAAGGCCTCTTACTCCCGATACAGAATGAAACAAGCGTCAAGTTGTAACTGATCAACTTGAATAACCTTAGTTCAACCATATGGTATCTGCAGTAAAGGATCCTCTCACATTCGATGAACTGATAGCCACTCCTATAGACTTCTCTAAGTATGCTATGAATCGACGCTAGATAAACAATCTTACTTAAGAAATCGTAGTAGGAACTGTTTACAACCTGCTGAAAGGAACATGCACTAGTAGCATTGAACTTGAGCATAATATGGAATAGTGCTTTAAAGCATTAACAAACAGACTTGATTGGAAAAATCAAGAAGGAGATCATTGCCCCTTTGACTTGACCAAGCCTCTTCCCTTGAAAGGTCACCCAGGCCATCTAACCGTTGTTGTCGAATATATCTTCAACAATGATTTGGAATTTCTAAAATCATCAGATCCTGAAAAGAAGTACACTACGTCTATCACGAAGACCAAAGCAGCTCGGTATGAGATTGTGGGAATTGAAGACATCGTCCCTACGCTTTAGAGTACTGCAAAAGTGGGGTATGACAAAGACGCTGAAAAGGGAATCAAGCACTGTGGTGAAAGTCGTAAGCTTTAGTATTGATCTTAGATGAACAAATTTTCCAAACATAATGTCTACTCTACCCAGAAGATTCTAAGTGTGGTCAGTGTGAGTGTCAAGAAACTCTATGGTTTTAGTTACTTGGAAGAGATTGCGGTGTAAAGAGCTGATCGACAAGTATATGAGTTTAAAGAAGGTGACTTCGTTGATCTATACCTAAACGACATTAAAGACATGCTTCTTCTTGCAGTTCAACACAAATTATTCCAACTTGACGGCAGTGACATGGTTTACTTAATTGTAGCCCTTCACATGTTTACGAGAAGTTTTATCATCAAACGTCTAGTCGAGGATCTCTAGCTTGGTGTAGAGAGTTACCAATAGAAGCTTAATATCACTGCACCTCAGAAGACCTTTCCTGAAATCAAATAAAAGTACTTCACTCCAGATATAAACACTAGGGTTATCTATGAAGACTTGAACAAACAGAAAAAAGTGATGCGGGCTGATGAGTTGTTCAAGTTCTTGGACGAGACACTCAAGACAGTTCGTGATGAGCTACATTACAGAATACTCGATTTTCTTCTGGGATACAACAAGGAGATGTCTAGGAGAAAGTAGACGGCTATTGACAAATGGAGGTCGGAGCTTATGGTCGAGTTTATTGATAAGAAGATGCGTGAAAGGCGGATCATAAGGAATCTGGAAAGATTGGTTGGTGCTCGAGAACTCAAGATGGACTACAGACTAATGACACGAACTGAATGATCGTCAGGTCCAATCTCAAGTCCTATCTTGTGAATAATGTGAATATGTAGCTTAAACTTATAAAATAGGCATGTATATATAGTGTTTGAGTACGAATTTTCTAGAATTTTTCAATAAACAGCTGCTTGTTGTGCCTCTTTATGAATTTCACCAACCACTGGTGTAACAACCCGTGTTTTAGGCTGACGATTATCCCGGGCCGTTATTTATGTTCTATGAATGAGTTGGACTAGTCATTTTTCGTTTTGGGCGATTTAGTAAAAAATATCATTTTTGGCGACGTCGTAAGCCGTGTTTGAGATTTTATCTATTTACGTGGTTTAGAGATTTTGACATCTCGTTATTATATCCCGGAAGTTAACTATTTTATTTTTGGTGTTTTACGGCTTTCCTTGTGTTTTCGTAAAAGCGTGTCAAGAGTTTTGATTCTACGTGATTTAATATTTTATTAAATGTTTTACACTAAGTTAAGTGTGACGAAAATAAAAATTTGTCACGGAAACATAATCTTGAGCCCCGAGTAGTCGGGTATATGTTGCGATAAAAGTTAATGTGTCAAAAACCAAAGTTAGAAAAGTGGGAAGGACCAAATGTGTCAATTGCCCAAATACATAACACTATAAAAGGATTTTATTACACATAATTTCATTATTTACCAAAAAAATTACACACACTTGCTCCTCCACCACCATGGCCGCAGGCCACCACCATACGCCGCCACCACACGCCGGCAAAATGACATGCAATACGATCCGTCTTCAAAATATTAATCCCCTCATCATTACCAACATATCCCACTAATAAAATGTGACATGCAATGGGTATTTAAGGAGTTTAAGTACGGGCTTGATATAACCATTTTCGGTTGAAAAATGGTAGTAAAAGGGTTAGATATGTGTGTTTTGAAAGTTGGTTTAATTGGAAAAGGCTCGGTTTTGGTTGTTTGGGTTGCATCTGAAGTTCGAACCAAAAAGAGGAAGACCGAAACAATTTTTGTGTTGATTGTAAGTATTCTAATTACTAGTATTGTATTTATTTTCGTGATTCGATTGATTATCGATATTTGCATGTGATGAAATCCGACGAAACTTGCGTCGACTAGATTAGATTAAGATATTGGGTGATTGATCGATGTGGATATCGTGTATAGGCTATTTTAGATATGTCGTGAATGGATTTTTGGTCGAAAATGAATTTTAGCGCGTTTTGTAATATATAACTTCGAGCAGAAAACTGGGCATGTATTTCAAGGGTCAAGAGATTTTAAAAACTGATTTTTGATTTAGAAATATGATAGAGTTCGTCCTAATGAACGTTTTGATCGGTGGATCGTTCCGTAACTCCTACTAACGAATATTTTACAGCCGATTGAAGTTTTGGAAAAATTATATATTTATAATCAGCTATTTTACTTGTGTATATGCTATTAAGAGAATAAAACGTCCATTTCGAGTACTTTTGAGTCCGTTTTAGCCTTGCGACGAAACACGAAAGTTGTCCGGAATGCCGTTTCACTTTTGACATGTGAATTTCAAAATTTAACGATTTGAAACGAAGAAGTTAGACCAAGCCGAGGGTTAGAAAATATAGTATATATTAAAAACTACACAGAAAATTGCAGGGGCATTTTCGTCATTTTCCTTCAAGTTTCGGGTCTTGGGTAAAGCTAAAAAGTTGTCCGAAATGTCATTTTACATCAAATTGATTTAGAGTCCGAGCCGTGAAAATATGATTTAGCGGGTCGTTTTGGACGGGCCAGATTTAAGAAAAATATATATGATAAAAGTCAAATAAAGTCAAACGTAGACTTAACGTGCCGTTTAAGTTGTCGAAAGATGATATGGGTTAGTCAAAATATTAACACTATTATTTGATTGATAATGGTATTTCTAAAAATAGAAACTTCTATAATTAAGTACATATATACATATAAGTATATAAGGAAAGTGTCGTCGATGATGTCATATAACGGCAAGACTCTAATAGATGGATACAAATGGAAAAATAAAATATTCTATGGACTAACATGACCAAATGGTCGGACTTACTAAAAGTGGTAACTTTCCGAAAATAGTAACTTCCTAATAATAGAAAGTTTTCAAAAATAGAAAGTTTTTAATAAAGTGATACGACATATATTTGAAAGAAAGACAATATCTAAAGTATACTAAGAGTTAAGATCTAGGACGCGCAAGTGGATTTCTCATCGCATGTGTAATTTATACGATTTTTATCGTTGCGATGTACGCATCCTTCGATAGTACTTTATTATGTAGTAACCGAGCGACATAATTATAGGTCGCGGGCGAGTTCATTGACGAGACGCTTCGTGATTGATATTTTATCGTGGTCTTCGATCAAGGTGAGTTCATAGCCTCGCTTTTGAACTATTTTTGGGTCGTCTATACACTTTGTTGTATATGACAGATTTGTCTAAGAACAAAAGCTATTATTTCACTAATTTTTGTTTTATAGGATCATACTTGACGCCCTCGAGCAAGGGGAGCTTCCGTCGAGCATTTATAAAATGCATCTCATATACACTTTGTTGTATATATTTTACTCGTCCAAGGACGAATCTAGTTTTGCACTAATTTTTGTTTGTAGCATTTTAATCATATATTGACGCCTCGAACAAGGGGGAGCATGCATGCATTCATCATCAATTTTACTCTTAGACAATCCTTTGCGTTTTGACCAAAAGGAAGATGTCAGTTTCTTCATCATATAGTTCTCATATTTTTTTTATACGTTGCACGAATCTAACCTTATTGTAGGTTAAAGCTTTCAAATTTGATCAATGGATCAGCTATAAAACAATGGAAACAACCTAGAGGATGCAACAACCATAAAGGACTGACGTAGATAATTTAACTTCACTAGGGATGACGCTAGCTCATCTTTTCGGGGAGAAATGAAGTTAAACTCTAAGGACACACCCTTTTTGCTTCGATAAAAGAGGATAAGAGTGCAAACGGGGAAGGTAATGTAAAGGTAGTACAAGATACAAGTAACTTTTACAATTTAATATATATTACGTTTATATATTTTGTCATTATCAAAAAGGGGGAGATTGTTAATGCAAATATTACGATATTTAATCTACACAGTCTCGTTTGTTTTGTTGATGACAAACATGTAACTTGTAATTCATATGGTAAAATAAGCAAGTTACTCGTAATCATAATTTGTCTCAACATACATTCAACATCTCTCGACGTCTCAAATCCTCGTATGTTACAACACAGGTTCGTACATGTTTGTTATATGGCATTATGATCAAATCCTTAAAAACCACTGAAAATTTGTATCTAAATTTACTTGCACTTTTTTTGGGTAAAGGGTTACCCCGGTAAAGTATATTAAAACCAAAAATTTTAAGTACAAATGGAATGTGGCTGAAGTAAACCTTAAGCTAAATATCCTGATAAACACCTATAGCTAGTGCTTATGACATGCCATAAGTACATACAACTCTAGAGACAAATACAATTGAAACTAGAAACAACTAAACAACCCAACCAAAGGCTATCCGGCAGAAACTGTGGAAAGTAGATGATGTTCCACCTATTTTTTTACTATTAGATAACTCTAGCCTATTCATCGTATAAATTTTCAATCATTCCTCACTTTCATCATCCAAAGCTGCTAGGAATTTAACATGGTGATAGTTAACCACCCTCTTCAATAATAAGACTTTTCTTCTTGAGGACGAAGAGGAAAAACTAGCCTAGTTAGAAATTAAGAAAAAGACTCGGCACTTCTAAAATAGTAATTCGTCCCTATAGTTAATCGGTGTGGTAAGTTAAGCTAAAAACCACCCGCCCCCACCCTCCCCCCCCACATTCTACCCCAGCACTGGGTTCAGATAACCTAAAAGGGAAAATACCAATTGACTGGGGGGGTTATGACGGCCATGTGAAGTAGATATATATAGCCATCTCCTATGCCTTATGTTCGTATGTAGAGAGTTGTATTGCTCATTTATCATCATAATAGCATTTTTTCATTTGATTATCATCTTATGTGTAAAGTGTATATAATACAAATTACATACTTTCTCATAACTCTAAGATGATGTAGTTTGCTATGTGGTGTGTGTTGTGTGTATTATGATAACTGTATAATTCTATCTATATTGTACTCTGGCTCCAGGCAGATGTGCTAACGGTGTATTATGAGATAGTGCTTGGATATACATTTTTTGATGTGAATAAGATAAAGGGTGCTGTTTTTTCTTATCTATATGATTCACAGAACAAAGACCTTTCTATCCTGTACGGCTGTCCTTACCAAAAAAAAAGAAGAGTACAAACTTTATTATTTGGAATTAGCCGTTATTTTTTGTTTTGAATGAAACCTCTATATATGTGTTTTGTGTGTATTAGTCATACTAGCACTTATTCCTACATATCATTGTCATCTTAAAGTGTGAAAAAATAAACTATAAGAAGAGTACGATACACAAGAACTAATCACGAAGAGATGATAAAATGAAAATAAAGAAAGATAAGCATAGAAAGAAGAGACTAAAAAGAAAAAAGAAAAAATTAAGAAACTTAGATTCGTTAGAACATTAGTACGTTAAAAACTAAAGACAAAACACAAACCCCAAAACAAAATGAAAGAAGTAATCAAAAAATAAACAAGAAATCACAGACAAATCAACACCCCAAATACAGTATAGATCAGTATAAGAATCACACGTGACCTCCCTTGTGATAACCATCACAATACTAAAATAGCCGAGAGCTCATTGCTATAGTGACGTTAGTTTTGCAGGATATCAGGGACCCCCGCGCCCGCGCTCTATCATCTCCCCCTCACCGCCCCTGTGGTGTTAAAAACCATAAAGTTTGTGTTTTTATGCTTCTAGTAGCTTAGTAATACTTAGTTGTACAAGAGAAATCAAGAAAAATTGTTAAAAAATGTGTTTTTAAGTGATTTGAAAAAATGGTTTTCTAGATTTTTTGAAGGAGGCGAAATATTCATTTGAATTAGGCAAAATATACAGGTTATTTGAATGCAACGATTTATGCAGTGTGTTTAAGCGATTTATCCAGGTTTTTCACTAGGCGATTTATGAAATTTTTCTTAGGCGATATTTACTTCATATCAGGCGATTTATGAGTTTTTGCTTTGGTGAAATATACTTCATATCAGGCGATTTATGCATTTTTTGCTTAGGCGAAATATACATCTTGTCCAGTCGATTTATGCAATTTTTGCTTAGGCGATATATACTTCATATCAGGAGATTTATGAATTCTTGCTTAGGCGAATATACTTCGTATAAGGCAATTTATGCATTTTTGCTTAGGCGAAATATACATCTTGTCCAGGCAATTTATGTCACTTTCTTAGGCGAAATATACGTCTTTTGGAAGGCGTTTTATGTAATTTCACTTAGGCAAAATATACACTGCTTATTTTCAGGCGATTTATATAATTTTTATCAAGGATTATTATTTCACGATTTCTTCTTTGATTTGTAAAATCCCGTGAAATATTTACTTATTTTCTTGGTTTAATCAAGATTTGTAAAATCCCGTGCAATACCAATTCTTAATCACTTTCAACAAACAACACTTTAACACAACAACCTCTAATCACTGAATGATCCGAAGTTTATCTTTTTCACATAACAATCGTAGAAAATGACTACATTAGTTGAACACATGATTGTAGCCGGTGCCGATAAGTGTCCACCTATGCTTGAAAAGTCGATGTACAACTCTTGGTCGAGTCGTATATTGCTTTACATAAAAGGAAAGGAACATAATATAATTATGCTTAACTTTGTTCTCAAAGGACCACTTGTTTATGGTACTATTGAAATGGATGGTGTCACGAGACTTAAGACTTATGAGGAACTCTTGGATAAAGAAAAGCTTCAAGATGATTATGACCTTTGTGCCATGAATATTGTTCTTCGAGGTCTTCCACTAGACGGGTGCTCTCTTGTCAACCATCATCAAGTTGCTAAAAAAATTTGGGATCGAGTTAAGTTACTTATGAAAGGAACCGAACTGACACAGCAAGAACGCGAGTGCAAACTGTATAGTGAATTTGATAGGTTTGTTTCGGTGAAGGGTGAGACACTTCATGAGTATTACTTGCGGTTTGCTCAACTCATGAATGATATGCATACTACAGGGATGACAATGCAGCCGGTCCAAGTAAATACTAAGTTTCTAACCAGCTTTCCACCAGAGTGAAGCAAGTTTGTGACGGATGTAAAGTTAGCAAAGGATATGCATGAATCAAACTATGATTAGCTTTATGCATATCTCAGTCAACACGAAGCACATGCTACTAAAGTTCGTGTGATGCGTGAAAGGTTTCCGGATTCACTTGACCTGGTTGCTAACTATCCTCACATCCATTCGTATCAAAACAACCATCAACCTCAGTACAATCCTACTCACTATCAACAACAGTTATAACCAGTTGCTCAGTAGTATTATTCCTCTTAACAACATTCACAATCTTATGAAGCACCTTCTCATTAGCAACAGTATCAGCCTCTGGCAATTCCCCGACAACCATCAGTTCCACAAAATGTTCATCAATCTACTGTCAATTCCCATCAACAACAAGCTGAATTTCCTTAGATAGACTCAGGTCTTACTGTACCATCATTTCTACCCAGTGATGGTCCGATTGCTAGTTTAAACAAAGCAATTGCATTTCTAACCATTATAATTACAACACATTTTCCTGCAACCAACAACCAACTCAGAACATTTTACAATTTAAGAAACCAAGCTACCATTCAAGATGGTAGGGTTTCAGTCCAACAAGTGCAAGGGAGACATGGTTAGATTTTTGCTGGTATGGGATCTAAGAGCAATGCAACAAGCTTAGTGATAAACCGAAATGGGGGAAATAATGCAGCAGTTCAAGCAAGGGTTGTCAGGTGTTACAATTGTCAGGGAGAAAGGCATATGGAAAGGCAATGCACTCAACCTAAGAGGCCAAGGAACTCACCATGGTTCAAGGAGAAAATACTGTTAATTCAGTTACAAGAATCTAGTCAGACATTGGATGAAGAGCAGCTTGCATTCTTAGAAAATCCAAGAGTTGCAGAAAGCCAAAATACTCAGATAACCAAGACACACAATGCAACTTTCCAAACTGACAATCTCAATGATTTTGACTCAGAGTGTGATGAAGCACCTGGTGACAAGGCTGTTCTCATGGCTAATCTCTCGTTATGACTCAGATGTTATCTTAGAGGTACCAATCCCATAAACCAATTAAGATAATTCTATACTTGATATATGTGTTCAAGAGATGTATTATTCTGAACAACCCGCTTTCAATCCCACTTCAAATATTGAAATTAGAAGTGATAGCAATATCATCTCATATGCTTAATACTTAAAAGAGACCGAAAGTGCAGCTCTTTAAAATACTACTTCAACTGAACAGAAAAATACTGTGATATTGTCAGTCTTTGATGAGATAACTAATAAAGTTGCTCACTACACCTTAAGAGTCTTAAAAATAAGGATGTGAATGAATATTTAACTGCTGAGCTTGAGCGATTTAAGGAACGAGTAAAAATGTTTGAAGAAAGACAAACGGTTGATTTAAACAAAAAATATGGTTGAAAGACTGTTTACGATGAAATTTTGACTCAATGCTCACAACTTGAAAAACGTTGTATTTCTCTCGAAATTAAACTACAACAACAAAAAGAAAGTTTTCAGAATAACAGACCATTAACCAATCAAAAGGCTCCTGCATTTTTGGAATTTTTCCAAATTAATGAATTGCAAGCTCAGCTACAAGCAAAGGAGTCCTCAATAGGCATGTTGAGAGCACACATTGCAACATTAAAAGGCAAAAATGTGTCTGATCAAAATGTACCTGTAAATAGTTCTTGTTTGATTGCTCCAGGAATGTTCAAGTTAGACATAGAACATCTTTCTTCCAAACTTAGGAACCATAGGGAAGCACATGAGGATTATCTTAAGAAAACTAAGAAACATACTGTCACGCTACGTGGGCTTGTAGAATAAGCTCAAAAAGTTCATCCTAGTGATCTCTACTTAGAATATGCTTGTAAGTTCACAATATACGTTCATGAATTGTTAGTCTATGTTTCTGAGCCATGTCTTAGTTCCAAAGTCAGAAAAAAAAAATTGGTTGCTGTCACACCAATGAACAGAAACAAAAAAAGTTAGTTTTCAAGAACCTCAGCAATCAACAAGTAACACACCAACACAGGCAGATTCTCAAACAACTAAGATCACTAACAAACCTTTGTTGATTTCTACAGGAATGCAAAGTTCTACTAGTGCTAGCGGATCATAGCCTTCAGGCAATACCAAGAACAATAGGATTTCACACACTACAAGTAGAACCAGAAGAATAACGTAGAAGACCACCCTAGGAAGGTTAAATCATGTTTGAATAAAAAGGATCGTGTTTCTAAATGTAATGAAAGTACTAAGCAAAATGTAACAAAATCATATTCTAAATCTGTTTGCAAAACATGTAATAAATATTTGTTTAATGCTTGCCATGATGCGTGTGTTGCTGATTATTTGAAATCTATGAATAAACGTGCTAAATCTAAGTCTCGTAGGAGCAAAAAGATGGAATGGGAAACCTACTTGCAAAGTATTTACTAGTGTTGGACATAGGTGGGTACTTACAGGACGGACCTTCACTCTAGATGGAACAAAGTGCCCTATGACTAGAATCACCTATACTAAAATAGTGCCTCCTCAAGAAACCTGTCACACACCATTAATTAATCCTAACCCAACAATTAAGGTATACCATAGGAGAACCAAAGTTGAAAAATCTGTAAGTTTCAGTGATGAACCTATCATCTTAGGACCTAGGCCTTCTAACATCTTGGAACCTAACAGAAATTGGGGGTCTACTATTTAAAATTCTCTATCTTCCTTTTGTGTCCATTTTAGGTCGTCCAAATCATCCTCTGGTACCTGGACTCAGGATGCTCTAAGCACATGATCAGACAACACTCTTAGCTTATCAACTTTGTAGAAAAATTTCTTGGTACTGTCAGCTTTGGTAATAATCATATTGCAAAGATAATGAGGTATGGTGACTATCAAATCGGGAATGTCACAATTTCCAAGGTTTATTATGTGGAAGGACTTGGGTATAATTTATATTTAGTAGGTTAATTTTGTGACTCTGACCTTGAAGTAGCATTTCAAAAACACACCTGTTTCATTCGAAACTTAGAAGGTGTTGATCTACTCATAGGCCCTAGAGACACTAATTTGTACACACTCTCATTAGATGATATGATACGGTCCTCTCCTATATGTCTCTTGTCTAAAGCTTTAAAAACCAAGTCCTGGTTATGGCATCGAAGGCTATCCTATTTAAACTTCGCAACAATTAATGAACTTGCCAAACACGGATTGGTCAGAGACCTACCCAAACTAAAGTACGAAAAAGAACATTTGTGCTCTACGTGCTCACTCGGGAAAAGCAAGAAGCACACTTATAAACCCAAGTCTGAAGACTCCATTTAAGAGAAGCTATATTTATTGCATATGGATCTTTACGGTCCAATGAGAATTGAAAGTATCAATGCGAAGAAGTATATTTTTGTTATTGTTGATAATTATTCATGGTTTACTTGGGTGAAATTTCTATGATCAAAGGATGAAACTCTTGAGTTTGTAATCAAATTTCTAAAAATGATACAAGTTCATCTTAATACTACTGTTAGAAACATCCACACATATAATGGAACAGAATTTGTTGACCAGACCCTGAAGTCATACTATGAAGATGTTGGGATATCTCACCAAACTTCTGTTGCACGTACTCCACAACAGAACGGTGTTGTTGAAAGACGAAGCCAAACTTTAATGGAAGCTATACGTACAATGCTGATATTTTCAAAGGCTTTATTATAATTGTGGGCAAAAGCAGTGGCAACAACTTATTATACCCAAAACTGGTCATTAATTCGTAAACGTCACAACAAAACACAATATGAACTTATACATGACAAAAAAACTTGACCTTAAATATCTTCATGTCTTTGGTGCTTTATGTTACCCAACCAATGACAGTGAAGATTTGGGAAAACTTAAACCTAAAGTAGAAATTGGCAGTTTCATTGGTTACACTCCAGCAAAGAAAGCTTATCGAGTATATAATAGACGGACCTGTCAGATTATGGAGACTATCCACGTTGAATTTGATGAGCTAACAGCAATGGCTTCTGAACAAAGCAGTTCAGGACCCGCACTTTATGAAATGACTCCTGGAACAATCAGTTCAGGACTCGTGCAAAATCCTCCTTCTACAACACCTTATGTTCCACCAACTAAGAATGATTGGAATTTGTTGTTCTAACCAATGTTCAACGAGTACTTTAATCCTCCACCAAGTGTTGCTCTAAGACCTGCTGATCCAACCGGTTCACCATCATCAACTTCAATTGATCAAGATGCACCATCAACTAGTACTTCATTAACAATACAAGAAACACAGTCTCCGGATATTTCTGAACGTGTTGAAGAACAGGTACAACAAGCACCATTTGATGATGACCCCTTTCTCGATATTCTCACTTCAGAACCAAGTTCTCAAGAATCATCATCAATTATGCAACCAAACAACCCACCTTTTGACCATATCAGCAAATGGACGAAGAATCATCCTTTGGAAAATGTGATTGAAAATCCTTCTCGACCTGTCTCAACATGAAAACAACTATAAACCATAAAACCGATGCCATGTAGTGTTTCTTTGATGCCTTTCTCACCTCCGTCAAACACAAGAACTTTAAAGAAGCTTTATTTGAATCTTTCAGGATCAAAACGATGCAAGAATAAATTCACGAGTTCGAACGACTCGATGTTTGGGAGCTCGTACCTTGTCCAGATTTAGTCATGATAATTAAACTGTCACACCCCTAAATAGGGTCCCGTCCGATTTAGCGTCCGGGGGGTGACGTTCATAAATATCTCAAGTAAAAAGCATAAAGAACGACCGCTACAGGTACGTTTTAAAAATAAACGCCGTTGTACAAATTCAAAATATTAATAAGTTTTACATTAATCAAATTTAAAAGGTTTCAGAGTTAAAAATACGGAAGCTTAAATAAGTTCAACAACGGTATTTAAAGACATAGATAGATTTCTAATAAACTGGTCCGGGAAATTAGACTTCACATAAGTCAAGCAACGAAATCCATGCTATGCACCTGAGAAAAACATGCTTAAAACGTCAACATAAAGTTGGTGAATTCACAGGTTTAGTTCAAACGTTGTTATAGTGGACCACAAGATATCAAAACGTATGTGACAGTCATAGGAGATACAACTTCACATAAAAAATGGTGTTTTTCGTTGCACTAAGATAATGTATATTTAGGCTATTATCGAAAGATAGCTTTGTACATTGCTATAAGTATTTGCTTGCCCTTACAGGTGTCTGACCAAAGACTACCTAACCAATTTCGAGATGACATATATCCATTTATCGGGAGCCCCGTAGGTAATGAGCGCTACTCACCCGTATAGGGATAATTAGTCCTAAATAGATCATTTCATTACACTCGTGCTTCACTTAACTAGCAGTAAGGACGATTAAAGGTGAATAACAGTTCGCTATAATTCGGGCAATTGTGTCTTAAACGCTGCTACTTTGGCAACCGGTAAATTAGCGGAAATCTCACGTATTAAGTACTTGTGTAAAATTTCTAAAACAAGCAATGTTTCGTCTCCCTAAGTTATTAATGATTATTTCAAAACGAGTTAAAAAGTGTGATGTGGCTTACTTTGAACTCACAAGTAGTTAGTGCAAGGTAGAGAGTGTCGTCAAAAAGTATTTGCGTCACTGGACGAACTGTGGGTACACGGGTATGACCTAAAAGTTTATAGGTTTCGATTTCGACTCGAAATGATAACTGAGTGTGAATGAGGCATGAAACGTTATTATTCATTTTGGTACATGTTCGTTGTATGTGTAAAATATTAGTGATCCGATCTGGGTGGAAAAGTTCTTAGATTATCATTAAATGTCCGTACGTTTTAAATTATATTAGTTACATGAATATTATTATTTTATTATTAATGTTAAAAGTATTCGTAAAACTTATTATTATTGAAGTTCGGTATTTTAACTCAGATTTAAGAATTATTTAAATCTTTTAGTATTTATTTTTTCTAATATTTTCTAAGTATAATATGTTTACAAAATATTTGGCCATTAACTCGTTTCCTGTCGCATTTGACACACTTTTCCAAAGTCGTTGACTTTAACAAAAAATAACTTTCAAATTACTTTCAACGTTAATATGTTACGGATTTACAAACTTTTACTAATCACTTTCCATTAAAAACAAGTTTACGACAAATGTCACTATCAATCCTTATTGGTTTTTAGGCTGAATAAGCCTATTTTAAACGATTAAAAACATTAAGGTTCTATTTAGTAAATATTAGCGAACAAACACCAATCGACATAAACTATCAATAAGCTCTCAATGAGTCATTACAAAATAAGCCGAACCTTAAGCTTATGAATAAGCTCGGGTTCGTGGACCTCTTTTGGGTGACGTGGCCTTTTAAGGCCAATTAAGTCTTATTTGGACTTATTGGTTAAGTCAAATAAGCTTAATGTCTTACCCTTCCAAAAATAAGCTAGAAATAAGTACAATAAATTTAAGTTACAAGAAATAAGTTTGAGAAAATATTCCTTTATGTTTTCTATTTTCATTCGCATATATATATGTGTAGTAAATAAGATCAAAATAATCAAATAAGCTTTCTAAGAAGCTCATAAAATAAGCCAAATATTATAAGCTATATAATATTATATTCATAACATAAATATAACCACGATCACAAAACTATGATTTCCTTATGTTCATATGTATATTTTTTGCACCATAAGTATACCCTTTTTAAGGTTTATGTAGTTTAAAAATCCTTGTTTTTACAAAATAAGTTGTACAACAAATGTTTATGCATCATGAAGATTGTGAAAGTACAAGTTAATCAAGAATTTGGAGACTTACAAGGAATGGTGGTTTTTAGATGATGAACAATGACTAAGAACAACACAAACTTTGTTTTACTAAAATCCAAATGATCTAGTAATCAAACCTTCAACAATCTTTGAAAGTTCTTGACTCAAGATGAAAAGTTTATATGTTTTATGTATGTGTGTATATATTTTTGTGGGTTTTGAGAGACACAAGGAACAAGAGAAAATGAAACTTGTGTGTGTGAAATGTTTGTAAGAAATGGGAAGTAAACAATGCATTTAAGGAAGAATTTCACACACTAAAGGTGTGTGTGTGTCTGTGAGTGTTGTGGTGGTCACGGCAAGAAGAGACAAGGGGAGAGGTGACCAAAATGATCCACCAATCACACCTTCATGATACATGTACAACTCCTACTTCCAAGGAATGTTGTCTAGGAAATTCAAATGATCAAAATGGTATCCTAATGATGTATATGTGTGTGTATGCGACGTGTATGTGAACCACAAGGGGGGGGACCAAAATGGTCTCAATTATTTTAGGGTTACTAGTGCTTAATATGAATTAATTTACAAGGCTAGCATGGATGACAAAGTATAGTTTACATTCCACGGAACACGTAAGTAACGAAATGAGTAACGACGATACTAAAAATTTTGAAATTTCAAATATTGCCTTGAAATGTTAAAATGTGGCTATTGCCAAAATACTACAACGTTAGGCGTCCCGGTTCATCCCCGGAGACATTTCTCAGAAAAATAACAGGGAAACTTCCCGGTTAAACGTATAAATAGCACATGGTTCCAAAAATTTAAATTATTGGACGGAAAACGGGTATAATACTGAACGGAAAATTACGGGTTGTGACATCCTTTCCCCGTTAAAAGAGCTTTGTCCTCAAAGCTTATGACGCAACCTCTACCACGGGTGCAGAGTTGGTGAAAAGGTGAGGGTATTTCTTTTTCATTTGATCTTCACATTCCCAAGTGAATTCAGACCCCTCCTAGAGTTCCAGCGTACCTTTACAATTGGAATGCTACTTTGCTTCAGATGCTTGACCTCACAGTCCATGATCTTGGCAGGTTCTTCAATGAAGTGCAGTTTGTCGTCAACTTGGATTTCATCCAGTGGTATAGCAAGAGGTTTATCGGCTAAGCATTTCTTCAAATTCAAGACGTGAAACGTACTATGAACTCTGCTCAATTTCTCTGGGAGTTCAAGATGATAGGCAACGGTTCCTACGTTAGCAATGATCTTAAAAGGTCCAATATAATGAGGGTTTAACTTTCCCCATTTGCCAAAACGTATCACCCCTTTCCATGGCGATACTTTCAACATGACCTTATCTCCTACTTGAAACTCAAAAGGTTTTCGTCTTACGTCGTCATAGCTCTTTTGACGATCACAGGTAGCTTGGATACAACTCTTAATTTGAACTATTTTCTCGGTCATCTCGTGGATGATCTCTGGGACAGTGAGCTGACTCTCTCCAACTTCAGCCCAACAGATATGTGATCGACACTTGCGCCCATACAATGCCTTAAACAGAGTAGCCTTCATGCTGGTATGGTAACTGTTGTTATATGAAAATTCCACCAATGGTAAGTATCTATCCCAACCTTTTCCAAAGTTGAGTACACAGGCACGTAACATGTCCTCCAATGTTTGAATGGTTCTCTCACTCTGGCCATCGGTCTCTGGATGGTAAGCTGTACTCATATCCAATCGAGTACCTAATGCTTTATTAAGGGACTTCCAAAAATGTGACGTAAATTTCCCATCACGATCAGAGATGATCGACACTGGCACTCCATGCTTTGAGACTACTTCCTTCAAGTACTGTCTCGTCAACTTCTCTAACGTGTCATCTTCTCGCATAGGCAAGAAATGAGCAGACTTAGTGAGACGATCAACGATTACCCAAATCGTGTCTTGACCCGTTGCCGTCTTTGGCAACTTAGTCACAAAGTCCATTGTTATATTCTCCCATTTCCATTGTGGGATCTCTGGTTGAACCAACAAACCCGATGGTTTCTGATATTCTATCTTAACCTTGGCACATGTTAAACACTTGCTGACATAAGTGGCAATTTCTGCTTTCATGTTGGGCCACCAATACAGCCTCTTAAGGTCCTGGTACATCTTATCCGATCCAGGATGGATGGAATACTTTGACTTATGAGACTTGTGCATAATCAAAGCTCTCAGATCACCAAAACACGGAACCCAACCTTGATTGTTCAAACACAGCGTTCCGTCAGCGCGAGGTTCTAGCTTGTTAATAATGCCATGCAAATCTTCGTTGATGAAGTTTTCTTCCTTTCTGGCTTCTGATTGAGCACTCAAAATCTGCTTAGGAAGGTTTAACCCTATAGTCATAACTAAGGCTCGAACTCGTAGCGGCTTACTTCTTTCCTTTCGACTCAGGGCATCAGCTACCACGTTCTCCTTCCCTAGGTGATATCGAATCTTACAGTCGTAGTCACTCAACAACTCTAACCAACGTCGTTGTCTCATATTCAGCTCCTTCTAATCGAGAATGTGTTGTAAACTCTTGTGATCAGTGAACATAACGCACTTTGTACCGTACAGATAGTGTCTCCACATCTTCAAGGCAAACACTATTGCACCAAGCTCTAGGTCGTGTGTGGTATAGTTCTTCTCGTGAACCTTGACTTGGCGGGATGCGTAGTCTATGACCTTCTCCCTCTGCATCAAAACCGCGCCCAACCCTTTATGCGAAGCATCGCAGTATACCACGAAGTTCTCACTTCCCTCCGGTAAGGCCAATATCAGCGCACTACAAAATTTCTGCTTCAACAACTGAAATGCAGCCTTTGCCTTTTCTCCCCAATAAAACTTCACACTTTTCTGAGTCAGTTTCGTCATAGGTCTAGGGATTTTTGAAAACCCTTCGATAAATTATCGGTAGTAACCAACCAAACATAAAAATTAACGGATCTCGGTTGGTGTCTTGGGTGATGCCCAATCCTTGATTGACTTGATCTTAGCTAGATCAACGTGAATGCCTTCACTATCAATCACGTGACCAAGAATTTGTACCTTCGACAGCCAAAACTCACACTTTGAAAACTTGGCGTACAATTCTTCCTCCTTCAATAACTTCAAAATCAACTTAAGGTGTCCTTCGTGCTCCTTTCTGCTCTTGGAGTAGATCAAAATATCATCAATGAATACAATCACGAATCTATCCAGATACGGTTTTTACACCCGATTCATCAAGTCCATGAATATTGTTGGTGCGTTAGTCAAGCCAAACGACATTACTTGGAACTCGTAGTGACCATAGCGAGTCCTAAATGCTGTCTTTGGAATGTCTTCCTCACTAACTCTGAGTTGGTGATAACTAAATCTCAGGTCGATCTTAGAGTAGACTCTTGACCCTTGAAGTTGATCAAACAGATCGTCGATCCTCGAAAGTGGGTATCGGTTCTTCACAGTAAGTTTGTTTAGTTCACGGTAGTCGATACACATCCTAAAAGATCCATCTTTCTTTTTGACAAACAAGACCAGAGCTCCTCAGGGTGAGTAACTGGGTCTTATAAATCCTTTGTCATAAAGTTCCTGCAATTGAGTGGACAACTCTTGCATTTCGGCTGGTGATAATCGATACGTGGCTCGTGCTATAGGTGCAGCACCGGGGACTAAGTCGATTTGAAATTCAACTTGTCGAGCAGGTGGTAGTCCAGGGAAATCTTCTGGAAAGACCTCCAAAAATTCCCATACAATTGGCACGTCCTCAAGTCGCTTCTCCTCCGACTTATCCTCAGCCTTCTTGGATGTAACTTTCACTAAGTAGACTTGACATCCCTTCTGAATATACTTCTGGGTCCTCGTACATGATATGATGTTCAGCTTACTTCCGCCGTCGCAATTATCACCTCGGATTATCAACACCTCATCTCCATAAGGAATACGGA
>BQNB010018555.1:0-68126 GCA_026074375.1 Tanacetum coccineum
ATTACTGTATGAAACATCTATTGTTACTTTCTTCTCATTAATGTTAAGAAAAAAAATTGCATTTGTAGTTAATTGTGAATCGGTCAGAACAAGTTAAAGTTCAATTTTTTCAAATTTGAACAAGACAATGTTTAGAACTTATTAAATCTCAAAGTTTTGTTTTAACTGTGGTTAGTTAAAACAGTAAACTAACGGGTTTTTTTAACAGATAGTCAAATTAACCCATACCCAAATTCCCGAACTAGAGAAACCTGAACTCAAATAGGATCGCGCTCGGGAATGTAACTTTTGACCCTGACCAGACTTTGAAACAAACCCGAACACCAACATTACGCTCTAAACACTAACGCACACCTTATGAGCAGCGCACATGTATGAAGTTATATGATGCTTCACATAAGTAACAGTCCGATTTTTCCCAAAAAACAAGCCCGGTGCAACGCACGGGTGGACACGCCTCGTTAATTATATAATGCTTTGTAAAAATACTTTAAATACTATTGTAGAGATATAAGAAATTAGAAGGTTATCGGAATTGCAATCAAATTCAATGATTAATTAAAAAGAAAAGAAAGAGTCCAGACAAAGCGAAACTTTTTAATGATTATGGTCAAATCTCGTTCTCGCCATAGCTTTAGACAAATCGTCATACAGTATATAACTGAAAGTGTATTGTATGATCGTTTGATATTATAACCAATAAAAAAAAGAACTGAAAAGATTTGAATTCCGAGCGACGTATGTAATTAAAAAATTTGGTCCCAAAGTTGGGTCAAATGGCTAAAAAGGCTGTTTACCCATGCGTGTGGCCTTTACAGACTTTTTGTAATTTGGTCGCATACTCGCAAATGTAGCTTTATATACGTGTCCGAAAAAATAAAAGTATTATCAATCTGAAGCGAATTTTTTTCTAAGGCTCCTCCAATGTTTTTGGTTGAGTCGACTGGTTGGGTTATTTGCTCTGTCATCACTAGACACGTCCAATAGTTAAGTTTTGGACTTTCCCGGCCAGTTCTAATAAACAATCAGTTGTATAATAGTACTGTCCGGTGAACTTGATAGCGTATCCCATGCATGTGCTCGTCCATGATTCCAAACTACTTTTTTTGATGAAAAAGTGAACTTTATATTAATTTCAAAAACATTACACCAATAAAGAAGAAGAGAAATGAACAGGGCCACAACTCTGATACAAAGACTGCTTATGCTAAATTAAACAAGTATGACAACAACCATCTTGGATACAACTATCAAACATAAGTCTAATACATCACTCAGCCAAAGCAGACAGATATTGGCTGCACTAGTTCACCTTTTATTCGCCAATACCATAGCCTGATGGCTACATTTCCTAAATATCAGAGCAACATAGACCATTCAGCCATCATCCACAATGATCAATTAGCTCTGATATTAGGCATCATCATGTGGGCTATAGCACCCGTACACTAGAATAAGGGGCTATACCCAACTAGTTACATTTTCTGGCCATATATCCCTAAAAGTCAAATAGCAGCTACATCCTCACTATTTAACCTTAGCAAATACAGAGGACCAGGCATCACTAGTCAAGGAACACACTCCCTTACCTAGAACTATCCTAGCCTTCAAACAGTAAGGTAAAGCTTGGACCAAGAAGTCCCATTGTTCATGACTCTCTATTTCAAGCTGCTTACCTCACACCAAGCTCATTATCCTTTCACATCAGGCAACCTTCCTTATGATAACAACCCCCTAGTACCAATTGTAATGATCTTAGCATACATAATTCCAGGAAAACTCTTTACCCAAAAAAAAGCATACATAATTCCCACCCTTGGCTAAATTTGTATGTAAGAACCATCAAAAAAAGGATCTCATGAGAAAGTTACCAAGGTATAAGGCCCTATGATGTAATGAGCTTCAAAATATCTCAGCAATACAGTGTATATTACTAAGAATAGGTTTATAAATCTCTGTCAATTGTTCATTCGGAATGAGAACCATCACCCAAACACCCCTTTATTCAGGCTTAAGGATCAATTCTCCCAATGAAGCTTTATAATAGATCATTAATATTTAGAGCCAGCTCTTATCATTGAAAGACATATACAAACAACCATCATTCCATCATTCTCAACCTATTAGATTCCTTCATTGCTTTATGATGAATTTGACAATCCACACATTCTTTGCATTAATAACATTTGTAGTATTTTTAACAGGAATGGAGGCCAACCTTAATCTAACTTCATCACATATTACTCCAAAGACTTCTTCTTTATTTCTTTTACAGTTATTGAACAGTCTCCAGTTTCTCTCTTGCCATACATATTACACCACAGCAGCAAAACATAGTCTCCTTATGATTCCCCAAATACCCCTCTTGTCATTCTTTAGGCTCATATTTTTTATAATGTCCTCCCACTTGTCCTCTTTAACTTTTAACTTTGCAATGACACATACCCTTTTCCATATCTTTTGTGCATATTCACATTTAAAAAATAAATGTTCATGGGAATCAGCTTCTTTTTTGCACAGACTGCATTCAAATACCCTGTTTAGATACCACTTTAACATCTTATCCTGAGTACTTAGCTTCATTTTTACTGCAAGCCATACAATAAATGTATGCTTAGGAATGCAGTTTGGGTGCCATACAATATCTTTCCAATTAACCAAATCACCATTTCCTCTGATATCTTTACACACAGTTTGAGTTGAAAATTTCCTAGCATTTCTGTCATTATCTACCCATATAGGCTTATCAGGAGTGTTATTCAAGATTGGCTCAATTAAATCTTTTAACCATGGGTACTTGACTAACCATTCTTGTGGCCACTTCCAACCATTTTCATTTCTAACATCAGCAATGTAGTCTTGATCATTAAAGCCAGCATAAAAAATTTCTTTCTTACTTATTATACTGGCTATAGAATTGCCACTATTCTATTTGTCATGCCACACATTAATACTTTTTCCATTCCTAATTCTGAATCCCATATGACTTCCCACCATGTCCCTAAGGTCGAGAATACATTTCTATCCCCAGCTATCCTTAGGATCAATTGCAACATCCCAAACACTTCATCTTTTTGCTTACACACATCCACCCAAGCAACTTTGGCTTTACCTTTGCAGCTCTCACCAGTATTCCATAAAAATCTTTTGAAGAGCTTTTCAATATCATTAATGTCTGCTTTAGGAAGCAAAAACACAGAACCCAATAGACTTGCATTGAAGCTAGCACATAAGTAATAAGTTGAGCTCTTCCAGCATATGATAAGCTCTTGTTCTTCCAATCCATTAACTTTTGTTGCACTTTGTCAATAAGTTGTTTACAGTCTGCAATGCCAATCTTTTTTGTTACCAAAGGAACACCTAAGTATTTAACTGGAAGCTTGCCTTCTTTTAATGGAAGAATATTACTGATTGCATTTTTTGTCTCACTATCCAGGCTTCCACAAAACATAATACACTTCCCAAGGTGTGGATAAAGGCCTGAGATTGCACTAAACTTATCCAATGCTTTTTTAATATTTTGCACAGACTCTACTCCACCATGGCATAGCATTATTAAGTCATCTGCAAAGCATAGATGAGTGATTCAGAACTATTTGCATCCAAAATAAAACATGAAAGACTTCTCTTTTCTAATCTCATCCTTTACAATTAGATTCAGCATTTCCATAACTATAGTAAAGATGTAAGGAGATATTGGGTCTCCCTGCCTCAAGCCTCTTCCCCCTTTAAAATATACATATCTCTCCCCATTGACACATATGGAAAATTTAGAATTGGAAATGCAAGCCGTGATCCATTCTATCATTTTCCTTGGGAAACTAAATCTACCCATAATGTCTTCAATGAATACCCAACTGACTGTATCATAAGCTTTTTGGATGTCAATTTTGAAAGAACACCTCTTAGGCCGATTAGCACAGTTATACCATTTAAGTAACTCTTGAACAAGAAGAAAATTATCAGTAATGGCTCTTCCAGGTATAAAAGCAGTTTGATTATCATCCATAACATGACTTAGAGCAACTTTAATCCCATTTGTTAGAATTTTGCTTATGCATTTGTAGATAACATTACAACATGCAATAGGCCTGAAGTCAGATACCTTTTGAGGAGTTAATGATTTGGGAACAAGAGCAATTAAGGTGGCATTTACTTCACCCAAAAGTTCCAAGACATAAAAAACTCCTTTACAACTACACAAAAATCTTCTTTAATGATGTCCCATGACTTTTTATAGAACCTGGATGTGAATCCATCAGGCCCTGGTGCTTTGTTATCATCAATATCAAATAAGGCTTTCTTGATCTCATCATTGTTGACCTCTCAGATCATTATAGCAGCTTCATCAACATGAACTTTCTTCTCAAACAAACAATTATCATCATCACTTATCTTAGTCACTTCAGGATTAATTCCTAAGAAACCTTCAAAATGCTTAACAAATTGCTCTGCAACATCATTGTTATCAAATCTTTTGCCATTCTCATCACATACGGACATAATTTTATTCATGTTTACTCTTCCCTTCAAAATTTTGTGAAAATATGCAGAGTTTTTATCACCTTCTCTAAGTTATGTAACTTTAGCCTTTTGCCTTAACAATTTTTCTTCATCAATAGCAGCTTCCTTGTATTCACTCAACAACACTGCTACCCCTTCTGATCTCAAACATTTATTGAAAGGATCCTTATCTATTCTAGCTTGGACATCATGAAGTTTCTTTTTAGTGAAACAACTCTATCAAATAAATTCTCATTCTTCCAATTCAGCTTGTTCAAGTGAGGGTTGAGAGCTTTAAGCTTTTTAACCAACCTAAACATAGCATGACCATTTATTTCATGATTCCAAACTACTTACTATAGACATGAAGGTTATGCCACGATGTATTTGTTGCAAAGAGATTTCAAGTATAATGACAACACAACTTAGCATGATACATGGTAAAATTGACAGTTGCTTTCATCATCCCTGACAATTTTCTATTCCGATAGAATATGAGTATGATCAGATGTTAGTGGTTTCGTATGGATGAATCTTGGTCAATAACGTGTATTCCACTAATTTTAATAACCCAACATTTCAACCAAATATGGATTCAAGTGTATACATACGAACAAGTCCCATATCCATGAAGCAATTAGTTCAATTACATGATACAAGATGAAGATGTTGATCTTGATAGCTTAGGAGGGGTATTGATCTCTATCAAGTTGCTATTAGATGAGGTTATGTTAGTCGCTCCCGTGTATGAGCTTAGGTCAACAAACTATTATATGAGATTATGTTAATAAATCTAGAATTCTAATGGACCTAAGGCTAGATGGAGTGGTGATGACAAACTCACCATCCACCTTAGCTCCACATTAGACTCATTCACACTCATCTTTCACCCGTAGTGGTCACCACTTACTCACCATAACTCACATTTCATTAAAATACCGACTTTATACAAAATATACCCTACTAAATACCCCACACACACTTATAACCAAAATAAAAAATTATAAAACCATTACTTTTCACACACACACTTACGTGTGAGTTTTTGAGATGGAATGGGAAGTCACTCATGACTTGATAACTCACCCATGAGTTATCAAGCCACTCCGTCCAGCCTAAGCTGATATACGTCCTTGAACCAACTAATATTATAACATCCCGCTCCGATAAAGAGACCAAGAGTCACATTATGGTGTCATATTAGAACATATAAACGCAAGCGGAACACTTTATTAAATAAAAATACTTAGTCATGAAACAAAATGACTTCCAAAAGTATTAAATTCCAACAAAGTCTAAATGAAAGAAATCTTCAAACGAAAGGGTCTTAAATATAAATCCAAAACAATGGGAAATCTAATAAGGGTTGGTCTTCTAGAAGCTTCCTACTCTCAACACTCAAATCCCAGCTTCCCGCTTAGTTCCTGCCGCAGGAAAAGAAAATGCGGCTGAGCTAACGCTCAGTGAACAGATATAATAACGACAACGGTAATAAGATAATGGAATGAACGAAATGGATCACGAGAATCTGCTAAACAAATGTCATACGAAATAATAAGCGATAATTAAGAATTAAGGATAACAAAGGAGTGCCTACGAGCTCGAAACAAAAGTCTAAAGCATGACACATGCTTAGACTACATAATCCAACACACATCGTATCATATCATATCATATAAAATTGTACATGGGAGCTGCAGACTCCAGATGTACCCTACAAAATGTGAAATGGGGTGTATTGCACACACACAACCATTCACCTGAACTGAACGGAACAAAGTACCTAGGATGCATCCATACGCTCCCTGCAAAACAAAGTCATATCCATATACACAAGTACAATGACGAGTGTACATAAATGTAAGCTAATAATAATCAAAGGCCATCATTCAAAAGGGAACGCCGTGGACCAATCACACCGCCACAGATAGTGTCATGCCATTGGTGCATCAATGACATGGTCATGGTACCTCCATGACTAGATACAAATAGCTCGGGCAAGATTAAAGCAAAGATATAAGTGAACAAGTTTCTTCAATCAAGATAACAGATCTAATATCATATTCAAACAAAGATCAAAGGAATCATGAATGCGAATATCAAATCAAATAGAATATCAATGAATATCAATGAGTCATGAGTACGGATAGCAAATCAGACGGAATATCAAACGAATCAAAGTAGCTGAAACAAATGAGAAACAAGTCATGAGGTGTCCTTACTAAAAGAACGGAATATCTGTACCTTAACGAACAAGCAAAGGAGAGAACGAACACGAAGACAAAAGATCACAACCTCTTCACTGAATCTATAAGAACCCATGATTACATATTATTATCTATCTTATTTTATAAGTAGTTTTACACTTGATCTTACCATAAATAAAGTTTACTTGACCTAATTAAGGTTTCTAAAAATTTCCTATTTTGACTACTTATTCAAGGTAAGTTTCCATACATAAATGACCCATAAAAACATCTTCTAAAATTACACTAAAAATTAAAGAGGTTCCTACATATGTCTAATACACCCATGATCATTGGTTTAATTTATTTCCATGTTTAAGTATCCCTTTGACCCTTGTTACCCAAAGCTGATCCCGAATTTGATCTAACAGAACCTTCGAAAAGTTCACGCGTAAAAACCTAACTTAAACAATTAAGAAAATTCTGAAAAAATCTTGGATGTAGCACATATCATTAAGATTTACCAAATAAAATTTTAAAGTCTAACTCCTTACGGTTTGAAAATTAAAAATCAAACACTACAACTGAAATTTTCGGCCAGAATTTGCAGTTTTGACACTTAATCTTTTAAAATCTAAAAATCGACCTTCCCGACCTCCAATTGGCATGAGGCCGTATTTTCCAGAAACTATACTCTTTGAATTTAACTTTAGGCTCAAGAATCATGTTAAAACCAATTTTTATCATCAAGATATACCTCGTTGAACATGACCTAAAATTCTGCCCAGAATTATTAACCATGAAAACCCTAATTAATACCCATCAAAACCAACCCTAGGGTTTCTAATCTTGTAGTTTTTATTAATAACACATTTAATGATCATCTTAGGGTTTCATAACATGTAATTTAACCATTTTAATTAGATTAAACCCTAGAGAAATTGATAAGAACATAAACACGTTATTTCTTACAATCTTTTAGGTTTTTATGAAAACTTTTGCATATGTAATCATGGTGACAACAAGAATGAAATAAAATCAAGAATTACCTATGGAATGAGGGAGGAGTACAAGATCAAACACCAAGAACCCAAGAATACACCAAATAATGAAGATCAATACCACACCAAGAACACCAAAACTTCAAGGATTACCCAAAAAAACACCTAAACCTTTTTCTTGCTTGAAGCTTCTATGGAGGAATACACAAAATTATGGAGTAAGAATTTTGAGAGAATAATGGTGATGGACGGGTGAATGTGACCGGCTATATATAAGAAGAAAAGTGAGGGGAAGACACAAATAACTTTCTTGCAAAATTAAAAGATTTTATCTCCTTTTCCCACACTCTTTTCCTAAAATAAGCTAAGCTTCAAAAATAAAAGATTTTGGTAAATAACTCCCCATAGGTGCCAGCCTAAATGAAGGAAAGAGGGGGGAACAAAATATTTTTTTCCATTTTTAAAGATTACACAATATTTGCTAAAAACATTTTTACTCTTATTTCTTAAAATAGGTTTTATAAACAAAAGGAAAGTAAATAAACAAAATAACAAAATCAAATATATTTCTAAGGGTATTGTTAATGACAGTGATATGGTATTGTTAAAAAAAAGCTCCAAAATCTTAAAAAAGCTATTCGGGCGTGGATTGGGACGAAAAAATCTGATACGTTTGTCTTAAAGAAAATGCACCAAGAGCAACTCTCTTCCATTGATGTAAAGATCGACCTTGGTATTGCTAATGAGGAGGATTTCAAGCATTGTAAAGATTCTCTTAAGCTTTTGGGGGACCTTGATCGTGTGGAGGCGAGAGACCTTGCACAAAAAGCTAAGATTAAATGGGCTTTAGAGGGTGATGAAAACACAAGGTTCTTCCATGGTATGTTAAAGAAAAAGAGACGACAATTGGCTATTAAAGGTATTTTGAAAGATGGCGATTGGATTGAGGAACCAGGCCTCGTTAAGGCTGAGTTTTTGAGTCACTTTAGATCTCGGTTTCAACCATCTATAGGTACTTCTCCTACCTTGGATACAGAGTTTCTTAAACCAATTTCTCATAACCAACGTGACTTCCTGGAAAGATCTTTTTCTCGTGAAGAAATAAAACAAGTTGTTTGGGATTGCGGTGGTGACCGAGCACCGGGTCCTGATGGATTTACTTTCAAGTTCTTTACTTTCTTCTGGGATTTAATTGAAAATGATGTGGTTCGATTTGTGCATGAGTTCTTCCGTACTAATTTCTTCCCCAAAGGCTGTAACTTTTCCTTCATTGCTTTAATTCCGAAGGTTTCAAATGCCAAGGCCGTTTCTGATTTTCGGCCCATTAGTCTAATAGGATGCCAATATAAAATTATTGGTAAACTCCTAGCTAATAGACTTAGCACAGTGATTGGAGACTGCGTTAACCCTGTGCAATCTGCCTTTATCAAAGGGAGAAATATCCTTGATGGCCCTCTAATTTTAAACGAAGTTTTAGCTTGGCATCGTCAACGTAAGAAAGAGTTAATGGTCTTCAAAGTTGACTTCGAGAAAGCCTTTGATTCTTTGCGTTGGGACTTTTTAGACTTAACCTTGGATGAGCTTGGATTTGGGTTTAAATGGCGTGCTTGGATTAATGGTTGCCTCCATAATTCCCGATCGTCTGTGTTAGTCAATGGGTCTCCTACAGAAGAGTTCGAGCTTTTTAGGGGTCTTAGACAAGGAGACCCCATGTCTCTTTTTCTCGTTATATTGGCGATGGAGGGTTTGCATGCCTTTACATGTAAAGCGGAGGCGTTAGGTCTTTTCAAAGGAGTTTCTATCGGTAGAGATAATTTAAACATATCTCATCTAATGTATGCGGACGATGTTATCTGTTTTGGCGAATGGTCTTGGATAAATGCCCGTAATCTTATCAGCTTGCTTCGGTGCTTCTTTCTTGTCTCGGGGTTACGTATCAACATTCATAAAAGCGTTGTTCTTGGGGTTGGAGTTACCGAAGAGGAGGTCTCTTATATGGCGAACATAATTGGATGTGGGGCGTCTAAATTCCCTTTGAAGTATTTAGGAGTTCCTGTTGGTTGCAATATGGCTAGGTGTCTCAATTGGAATGTCATTACTCAAAAATTCTCTTTGAAAATGTCCACTTGGAAAGCTCGTCTTTTATCATTTGGTGGCCGCCTATCTTTAATAAGGTCAGTTCTCAGCAGTCTTCCCATATATTACATGTCTATTTATCTGATGCCCGTTGCCATTCGTAAGAAGCTTGAGTCGTTGCGATTTTTTTTATTGGAAGTGACACAGGCGAGAAAAAAATGACCTGGGTTAAATGGGATCGATGTCTCGCGAGTAAAAAGGAGGGAGGTCTTGGGATTGGCAGTATCTTTGGGCTTAATATTTGTAACACCCCGCAAAATCGTACTGGCAGCGGAAAGGTATCATTGGGGTGCCACGTCATGGAACAAAGTACAAGTCATGGAAAACGACCTCAAAAGAGACGTTTTAAAATATATTTCAAATATTTCACATTCAACACATTAATAACATCAGAGTTTGCAAACAGGTCCCAACAGTTTTAAAATATGACACAACGTTTTCAAACATGCTATATAGATTAGATAAAAATTTCATCAATGTAAATAAGAAAAAGAATTTACAAAGCACAGTATTTTCAAAGAAGTTTTTAATCAAATGTATAAAATGTAGAGTATCCGATTACATATCCGTGCGGCTTCCCTCCGAGCAATGTACCTGAAATCTGAGATTAAACATGCAAAACGTCAACAATAATGTTAGTGAATTCATAGGTTTAAGTAAAAACAGTATTTAAATAAATCAAGTAATATTCCAGTAAGAAAAGTAGCATTACAACATTTCAAAGTATTATTTCTGAAATCCAAGTAGTGATTCAATAAATCAAGAAATGTTTAGTAGTGGACCACAAGATTCAAGTAATAGTAGACTATGAAACACATTCAATAGTCCAAAACATATATTATTGCACTAAGCTCATGACCCCGAAACCTTAACAAGTTTGTGCCCCAAATGTATAGGATGCTTGCCCACATCCTAAAAGTACTCCCAATGTTAAATGCACCATGATCAACTTGTGACCCCAAAGAAAGGTGGGGATTGTCAGTCCCGATAGATCTACCCATAACATTCGCGCTTACTACAATAGCAATTAACGGTTCATGATAAGTAGGGACTTAATGGCAAGAAGGTAACTTATGCAATAATATTCAGGCATTAATCCGGGTAGCATACAATTTGTAAACACTTGTGTCCAAAAGTAAAACAAGTAATGTGTTCAAAACTCACGGTTCCATATATAGGTATTCAATGACCTCAAATCAGGTAGTAAGCAAATCAAGCTTTAGTAAAATAGTCATGTAACGCTTAATTAGTAGAAATCAATAAGTTTACTTAGTAAAAAGAGCATGTATTCTCACCCCGAAAACAGTTTATGAAAACCATTAAAAGAGAAAAGGTGGGGCTATGAACTCACCAACATTATTGTTGACGATTTTGCATGTATTTTCTCAGGTTATTATCTTGCTAGCTGAGCATTGGGAGCATTCGAGTCGCGTGGATATCAAAACTTTAAGGACTTGGTTTTCTTCACATTCGATAATTGTTTTCTTTAAATATACAAATGAGTCATGTTTGAACTCTTGTAATTTTTGTTAAAAGCAAATTATTGGGACCTAAATTTACTCTGATTTATTTAAATCGAATGTGACATTTTATTAAACGTCTCTTTTGAGGTCGTTTTCTGTAACTTGTACTTTATACTATGAAGTAGCACCCTAAAGTGGTATTCCGTTGCATTGTGATTTTAGACGTGTGTTACAGATTGGTATCAAAGCACTCGTTATAGCGAACTAAGTTGTTTTTAAAACCCTAGACTATAACCGTTTTTCGAAAAAAAATTAAGAGTCCTTCACTATTGTCCGATATCCGCGCGCGCTTGCTCCCAGGTAACTTATATGCTCCCTTTTGCATCCTTATTGCCATTATATTAATAATGAATAAATAATGCTTGGTTATTATTTTGCTCTCATACATCTATCTTATGACGTCATATTATTTTCTTTATATCGGTCGGTTAGATATACGCTTACCACTCCGACTATCGCGTACTTCCTGCTTTCTTATTTTCCCCCTCGAACGTCAATGCTAGTATTATATATGGATACTCGTGCATATATGAGCAACTTTCTTCTCAAATTCTTATGCTTATCTTCGGGATCACCGCCATCTATATATATAATAGTAATTCCTATAAGCGTTGACTATTTATGGTTACTTTCGGCTATTTTTTTGGAACTTTTAAGTAAAGTTGGTATTTTAATAGGAAAATTTTGGCTTAAATCCTACTGTATCTTTGCATTAATGAATAGGCTAATATGTTAGGTCCTAGTGGCGAGTTGGATGGAAAGCCAACTCTTTCGGATGGTCGAGATACGACCAAAAGCGTGGTAACAAACTTAGTGTGTACCCATAATTTGTAATGCGGATAGTTAGGCTTATAACTAATTTTATTTTACTAGGAGGCTACTGGGTTTCTAAATGGGTGAAGGGTAAAATATATGAGGACCATGTGGTTCTTTGGATAAATCCGTAACTATTCCGGATGAATAAGTTAGGACTAGAACGGTCAAACTAATCATAAAATTGTGCCCGGATTTTTAAAATGAGTTTGAGACCAATATTTTCATATTAAGTGCCCCATTTTCCAATTAAAACCTGTAGGATTTAGATAAACTTAAACATGGGCTTTCGTTTTGGGTCAAACGGAGTTATAAAATGGGAACGATGTTAAAAACGATAGAACAAGAAAACGTTTTAAATAATCAGATTTGGCACATGATGGTAAAATGATAACTTCACTTAGGATCTTCTTTATAGGACTCTTAACACTGTTGAGTATTTATCTGTAATCTAGTAACTAAGTCTAACGATCTTGTTTATTTTTTTTTGGTTTTTGGTTTTTTTGTTTTAGGCGAAACCTCGTATCATTTATACCTATTACGGAGTTTGAAATAGTCCATTAAGTACTCAATTATCTCTAATCTAGGCAAAATGTTTATGTAATGAATCAAAGAAATAAATTACCCTACAATATGTGTATAGTACTATGGTAATTTCTATAAATAATATTTATCTTTTCTTTATATTTTATGAGCAATGAGGTGACTCTCTCCTGGATCAACATTAACGTACTATGTTAAATTTAGTTTCCTTTTGATAGAAATTGGCATTCGGTGTACTATGTCCATTCCACTAGTTATTTTATTGTTCGACTCCGACTATCTCTCTAAACACTCATCCTCACATGATTTTGAATCAGCGTATATTGTAGTTTGTAAACATTGTTTCGAAAATCTACCAATCGATGGGAGTACGGATTATCTTGTTATCTCGGAATCGTGCCTTATTTTGGCACATACCTTTGGAATTGCGATTGACTAACGCCTTATTACTCTCTTGTTACTTTTCTATGATTTTAGGAAAGAATCAGCCGTCAATAGACACTCTCTCACTATATACTTAATGTGACATGTGTTTGAGACTCATTGTGTTTTGTGTCGGCATGCTTAAGTATAGGATTTATAATCATCTATATTGAAAAGAAATTGGGCGCTTTTTCAATTTGAATAGAAAATATAAACCACCGAACATAAGTTCAAAATTCATCCTCTTACATGGATGGGAGACCCTCTTTATGTAAGAGTACGAATTGTGAATAGTGGGCTTATGTGTATTCGACATAGCGAGCGTTCGATTGGGTACGAATCAATCTTTGGCTAAATGAAACTTCTTTCGACTCATAATTTGTTTAAATGGATTTCTTTTCGAATGTATATCGAACTCCCGCTAACTTGAATTCTAGCTATAATCGTAATGAACCCTGAACCGTTCCAAGAATTAACGACTTTTCAAATCTATTCGTGATTCAATGGCTTTTTTTTAGTCCATGTAATTCTTTATCTCATTTTAAAGAATTCTCACGGCACTCAACCTTTTGCTACATGTTCTTCATATATTTATGCTTTGATTTTGTTCATTTATTTTCGTTATAAAACTCCCCCAAGGACCTAAGTGTATCCTCATCTCATCACAAGTAACCATACGAACGAATAAGGCGAATTGAGCACCGGGACGTGCTCCCGTAAGGAGGGGAGATGTAAAACCCCGTAATTAAGGTCACTGCTTAATTTAATTATAAATAAATCTTAAATTTATAATCATTCATTTCACTTTCCTTAATCGAATTCTTTTATTAAAATTGTTAATCTTTAAACCTCTTCGCGCTCTCTATCTCTATCAATTGTAAATTATCCGTTTTATCAATCGAGAAACCAACTATACTCTCTGGTATTTATCAATCGCGAACCTTACAATTTAATTCACATGGATAGTTGTGATGCCTATCAAAAAATTCGAATTTCTCTGAAACTAGAACATGTTAATATATCAAAAGTTTTTCCCGTGCTCTAATTTCAGCTACACAATATTTTATTGAGATAAAAAAGAATATTAATTAATAATCTAATATAAATATGCAATTAGGGTGTCAACGGTGTTATCCATTGGGTCTATATCAGGTTGTCAAAAAATAAAAAAACTAACCCAACTCCGACCTTATAAGATAACGGGTCTATCGGATTACGAATAGCCGTCCTATCGAGTTATGGATTACTTGGTTATTAAAAGAAATCTTAGCTAGTAACAAAAATATGTAATGCTATCAAATGAAAATGTAAGACTTGGGAGTCGTTTGAGGTCTCTCTCTCTCTCTCTAACTATACGGTGGCCCTTTCGTTTATTCGAGAACGTTCCGGTCACTACGGGGGATGATACCTACACACAAGAAACTAACACGCGTTAGCCTCAGCCCATGGTTTGACCCCAGGACCAATCTCCCGGCACCTTAGGCAACTATCTCAGGAGGATTGGTCGAGATACCCGTTGAATAGTATTAGTCATAATAAGTAATTTGTCAGAAGGAAAAACTTAGTCAAGCTATAAATTACTTTTTTTTTGGTAAAAAAATGTCTTTGGGTATTTATACTACCTCAAATTTGACTATCTCTATATTGGTGATGTCACTACCGTTTACTTCGGGGCCTGACGTAACGACTAGCATGGATGAGGGACCCACCCCATGTGTGGCTATAGTCAACATGCCAGACCTTGGCACTTAGGATGATGACAAAATGCGAATGCAACGCGTTTCCCGTGTCTCTTCTAGCCATGCTATGTCGCTTTCAATTCATATTCGTTATTATACCCGGTACCGGGCTAAATGCTCTCGATGCATGTACTACTCCGGCTGCATAGTGATGTCCGGCACAATGTGTCCGGTACATACACGAACAGGGAGCAAGTACTTTATAATGTTTTTTTGTTGTATCATGTACAATAAAATTGGTATTATTAAAACCCAAATCATATGTACGAAGATTTTACTATTGTTTGCCCTGAATATATGAGTATAGAAAAGAAACTGTTTATGATACGGCTACCAAAGTGAACAAAATTTGCACTAAGTGAAAAAGAATATCGTGATATCTAGAAATATTATACAATAATGATGAACTCTAAGTATGTTTTAACAAAGAAGATCTACGATGCTGTGGGTGAATTTGACATATCTATTATTAATGCTAAAGTACTGTATGATTCGTAAAAAAGTTGTTACATAACAACTTTTATAGTCTTGGGTAATATAGGCGTTCTAAAATCCACTCACATTGTTGTCAACAATGAACACTCTGTCTGCAAATACCCTTTGGGGTTTCCTGATTATGGCAGGACGGAACTAGTCTAATCTAAATGTCCACTAGGGTGCATTTACAAAAATTTTAAACAAAAACTTTTTGAGACTAGGTGCATATTATAGTAAAATTGAGGTTTTAACAAAATTAAACACTACGAGACAAAAATCTATGGGTGTCCCCCGATGTACCGTCCCGGGACACCCACTGGTTCGTCCCACCTGTCGATCTTATGGGTATACCTAATTGAAAATCCCTCTATCAAGAGCTTTTTATCCCCTAAGCAACTTTTATTTGATCGTTTATTATCACAAGTATCATGTAAACAAAGACTAAATGTTCCCATAACACATAACATTTTTTCGCATTATATCTATCGATCTTAGAGGGCTGGTCTTTTTTTATACAGTAGGGAGGTATATACCAAAATATAATCTTCTTACATTTCTTGTTTCTCAACGGTAATTTGTCCTATCCCTCGTCGCCCTTTCAATCACTTAACCCTTCTCATCAGATTCTTACTTTCCTCATCAGATTTACTAACTCCGTCCTCTCTAGATAACCTAGTCACTTTCTAAAAACACTACCCCATTTTTCTTTTATACATACGACTTAAAAAACTTATGATGCCCTATATTTATTTGGTGTCCTGGGCAGTCGCCCAGCTCGCCCATGGCCAAAACCGGGCCTGTGAACCAACAACCTATTTTTTTACGACTAGCTGAATCACTTTGAGGATCCTGCATAGGATACCCAGGAAATCCAGACACATGCATAGGATACCCATGAAATCCATGCATTTGGTGATAACTAGGAAATTTTTTGATAAAAACCACTACTAGAAAATCCAGGCACATGCATAGAATACCCAGGAAATCCATGCATTTGTTGATAACTAGAAAATTTTTGATAAAAACCACTACCAGAAAGCATTTGTGTTTGGTGAATTTGTGTGGCATGATATTCGGTTTGATATAAATTTACAAACGGGGCGGCATGAATAAAATTGCTTTGTTCATTGCTTCCCGTATTTGATAATTGCTTACCATTTACACTAGACTGAACAATATACAACGTAACAATTCTATTACTTTTAACAACAAATTTCATAAATTCATTGACTTTCAAATCATCACATACCTCTACAATATTATTATCCGAATTGTAAGTTACCATATAAAACCGCTATTAGCATTAATTTCTAGCCTCGCGGGTACTGCTTCTAGTAAACATGAATATGATGACAACAATGGAAAAATTATTGTATGTTTTACACAATTTAATGGCGTATACTCCAACACACCATCCACTCTTTTCCATGCACATCCTTTACACACACGTATTTTTACGGTTTTCTTGAAGTATTTCATGGCAAAATTGAGTTTTTTAGTGAAAAATTTGAGTTTTTTAGTGAAAGGCGCTCAATTGAGCAAGAAATAACAATCCAACACATTTTATCTAAAATCTGTAATAAAATCTCGCAAATTAGTGAATATATCGCAAGTCTTATCCAAAAGTTTGCGGAATTTTAAAAAAAATCAAAATATCTCTAAAAAGATCGCAAATGTTTCGATTTTAAGAAATATCGTAAAGTGTTTGCGATTTTTTTTAATTTCGCTAAAGGGATTAAAACTTGCGGATTCTATGAGTATTTCGGAAAAAAGATTGAGTATTTTGTGAAGTAGGTTTGAAAATTTAGGTATTTTTGTGAATTTGAGATATATTAGCTACAATTTTATGCTACAAATCGTGAGTCCTGAGTCCTTTGTGTGGTCTCTTAATCATTTCTTGTGTAGTTTTTTTTGGAGGATTGCTACAAAAATTATCCCCTTGTGAATTAGGTTTGAATAAATTAGGGAGTTAATTAGATTATGTGGACTGGGCACAGTTTTAATTATGCTAATGGCGGCCTCCTCATCCTCAATGCAAGTCATCAGTGTGAAACAATCCCAACAATAAAACATTAGTATTAAAAAACCAGGAGTCATTATCCGATGTTGTTCATCCACAACAGCCACCAAAAGAAGATACAACATAACTTTGCTTCCTGGTGATGGAATTGGTCCTGAAGTTATCTCAGTTGCTAAGAATGTGCTTAATCTTGCTGCTTCTGTTGAAGGTCTACTTGTAATTTCTTGTTATGCAAATGTATATATATATCTGTTTATGCTTTCAGGATTGCTTATCATAAACTGCTTATTGGGTTATATTAATTGGGTGTTTAGAAAATTCTTAAGCTTATTTGAAATAAGCTAATAAAGTCTTAAGTTTCCTAAAGAGCTGTTTTGTACTGTATCATAAGCTGTTTAAATAAGCTTTCATAAACACCCATTAAAACTTCTTACAGGCTGATACTATTATTACTAAAAAAAATTTGTTTGAAATAAGCAGTTTAGAATAAGGCAAGTGTTAAAACTGGGATTTTGACGGATTGCATGTGCTATTTCTTTGAGCTAATAAGTCAATCCAAACATACACCTCATAAGCCAAGCGAAAAAGTTAATATTAATTCGAAATGAAGCTAATGAGCCAAGCTAAAAAGCTGTTTTTGTAGTTTATCATAAGCTTTTTAGTTAAGCTTTTTTTTTTTTTGGGTAAAGGGTTACCCCGGTAAAGTAAAAGCTTTTTTTTTTTTGAAATAAGCAGTTTGGAATTAGTAAAGTCTTAAAACTGGGATTTCGAGGATTGCTTGTTAAACTTTCTTTTAAGCGAATAGTTTTAAGTTGCTTATTTGTAACATCTTATTTCACTCATATACACAGTTTTGTTGTGCAATCCCAAAAACTGCTTTTACCTGGAAAAAAATATCTTAAGCTTAATTGAAAAAGCTAATAAATCAGCATCAGCCAATCAAAACATACCCCCTCAGCTAAAAGTTGTCATTGTAAATTTGTAATTAATAACTTAACGAGTAAACGGATGAGGTTTTCCTTGTTCGGGTTATCCGGAGAGTGTGAGTCTTTGACTCATATGTACATGACCTAACCGCGGTATCGCGTGACTATTGTAATTAATCATAAGTTGTTTAAATAAGCCTTCGTATATAACCCCTCAAAATTAGGCTTATATCAGATTCTGAAATAAGCAAACTCTGGAAACTTGCCTGTTTAGGATTGCTATTTGCTTGTTAAAACACAACAATTGGATTGGTTTTTGTAAGCAATCCTCCCTTATATGGTGTAGCAAAACGTGATAAGCAGATTTGTAGCTTTATGTGGCAATCCAAACGCGATAAACAGATTAGTAGCTTTAATAAGCAAACCCAATTCTTTAAATTATAATCATCGTTTAATATTGTTGCCGTTTCAAAATAATTAATGGTCAAAACAATTAATTCAACAGGCTGAATTCACTCAAATCATTACCAAGCGAATTAGGGATCATTACACTTGATTTTTAGCATTACCAATTTAAAATCAAGAATAGGATAGTAATATAAAATAATAGGTCTCTTATCATTGTATTATCGATTTATTCCATTATCATATTCATCTTTTCTTGTAAAATGAGACCTTACCCCTTCTCAAATTGGGCCACTATCAATAAAAAACAATCCATGGTCCATTATTATTAATTCCGGTATCCTATCATTTGGTCCATAGCCGGGAAACGAAACCTGATCAAACCCGGAATAGCGACAACGCATCCACCTGATCCATTGCCACTCAATTGGCTGCCATAGCCCTCAGAAATTGGAGCAAATGAAAATGAAGAAAGGAAGATATAGCAGCTTGAAGGAAGGAGAAGCGATCCAGATCTGAGGAAGTCAAGAAATTCGAAGGGAAATTTCTTGGAGAGGTCGGACAGCGTATAGGTCCTATAAGTAAAACAAAATTGATTTCCACTAATTTTTTAGCTGCGGAGATCACTCGCGGTGGCTTGCTGAAAAGCCGAAAAATACTTCAGTGTATTATCAAATACCGGATGAAGAGAAGGTAGTAGATAGCTTCAAATGCACTAGAAAGGGGAATGCCTGGACCTCTATTCCTGGCTCTCATAAGGGTCAATTCATTTTTTTGGGAAGAATTAGTCTCAGAGCGTTAACCAAAACTTGGACCGCGAATTCCCAGAAACCGGATGAGTTCCATTGTAGCATTAAACACTGGCTCGGTACAAGACTAACGACAGGAGTTGTGCTAAGAATATCCTCTCGGAGTTTCTAATTGGCCTGATCATTTCTTATTGGGGGTTTTCCAAAATGGCCTCAAAGATGAATTAAAGTCAGGATGTACGAATTCACAAACCGCCGTACAGTATATAGCGCCAATGAGTCTTGCTCTAGAGTTTGAAATCAAAACTCACCAACCATCAACCCGGAAAAAATGCTCTTGCCCCCCAATTTTTAAACCTGCTGAGTCGGACTCTATAGCCAAACGAATTTCACCCAACCCAAACATCCAACCAAAAATACTTTCGGAACTTTCGAAAGCAGAAAACAAAACCGATTCCTAGAAGGGAAAGGCATCAGATGTGGCGATAAATACGAACTGGGACATCTTTTGCAAAACCCGGTAAACCTTAAAAGTCTAAGCTGATGAGGAATGTCGAAGAACCCCCCTTTTTTTAAACATCAATCTAGCCGACCTCAGAGTCTGACCGTGAAGAAACTGCAAAAATCAGTTTACATATGCAATTCTGGGGAAGCCACATCCTAACCTACGATGAAGTCCATGTAATGCTTCATTCTACTAAGTTCTAATTTTAATTGATGGAGGTTCACACACAACTTTCATTTCCAGATGTCTTGGGATGAACTTAAGCTGGCTACTCAGCCCGTATCGCCTTTCGTGGTCAAATTGGTAACCGGGATGTAATACGATGTGGTCAAATCTGCAAAAACCTGGCTGTACAGATTAAAGACCTCAAAAACTCATCAGATTTTTTATCCCAATTTTCTCCTTTGGAGGTGCTGAAGTAATTTTGGTATTCCAATGGTAAGCACCTTAAATACATTTCAAGAAGCCAACTGAAAGAATTGTTCATGATTTGTTTCAATAGACGTAAAGCGATATAAACTAAAGGCCATTGTAACCACGGCCCCCAAAAATCATACAGTTTCCAACAACAAGACCGTTGAACCAGAAGTTATTCCTTGCATACGCACCTCACACCAACCTATTATCCACCCAAAACACCATTGTCGTTGACGAACCTAACATCTACCAACCCTGTTAGACACAGACCCATTCATTCACTAATTGCCAATCTCCACCCCATAAAATATCCATCCTTACAACTATCCCACTGCCCAAAAAATATAAGATAGTAGATGAAAATTTACCTTGCATTTCGCCTTGAGGACAAGGCCGTTTTTACCGGGAGGGAAGTAATGATAAAGACCCACTGAAGATGTACTCCAAGACAAAGATACCGTTTCAGAGAATTGTCTGAATCCAGTGGGTCAAAACAATACATGGTCAAAAAATAATTAATGTTCAAGAACAATTAATGGTCAACGGGCTGAATTCACTCAAATCAAATACCAAGGAACTATGGAGCAATTACACTTGATTTTAGCATTTACCATATTTAAGATCTAATAATAGGATAGTATAAATAATAGGTCCTCCTTATCAAAGTTATTATCGATTATTCATTATCATATTCATCTTTTTCTTGAAAAATGAGACCTTAAACCCATCTCGGAATTTGGCACTATCAATAAAAAACTATCCATGTCCTATTATTATTAATTCGGTATCTATCACAATCCAAACGCGATAAACAGATTAGTAGCTTTAATAAGCAAACCCAATTCTTTAAATTATAATCATCGTTTAATATTGTTGCCGTTAGGGATTGAATTCAAGTTCAATGAGAAGCTAACAGGAGGTGCTGCTTTGGATGCGACTGGAGTTCCATTACCGGAGGAAACACTTGCTGCTGCTAAGCAATCTGATGCTGTTCTCCTTGGTGCTATTGGCGGGTCCGTACACAACCTCGAATAATGATTCCGTATTTGCATATTTGATGTATTTATAAAGTCCGAAAACTATATGTTTACTAGGTAGCATGAAATTTGAGGCCTCAAACTCCTGAATAGTTAAAAAACTATGAGGTGTCTTTTGTTAGAATTGGAGTCATAGGCACATGATCAATGTATCTTTTTCATGTTAGGTATAAGTGGGATAAAAATGAGAAACATTTGAAGCCCGAGACTGGATTGCTTCAGCTTCGTGAAGGTCTTGAGGTTTTTGCAAATTTGAGGCCAACGTCTGTTCTACCACAGGTATGCTAGTCGTGGGCATGGAGATATTAGAATACATTATATATTCAAGCATCATACATATACTTGAATGATTATAATGGGGACATGGGGTTAATAGTAGTGATTTCTGATTTCATCAAAGTTTAGTTTTGGCTTTATGGGGTTTTAGGGTGTGTGCATAGTTACCCTTTATGGATAAAAAGTGTATACAGAGCAGATTCTAATTATTAAATATTGTTTATGTAGCGTGTTATAGGGAGATAAAGATAGGGGTTATCTTTATCGTTGGATGTCCAATGACTTTAGTAGCCAAACTTGATATATTGTTTGTATGTCACTTAGCATGTAGAGCCCCTGTGTTCGTTGAAGTTTCACATGTGGCCTGTATTTATTCCTTTATATTTTTCTTTTCCACTTACACTTTGTTGGCGGGGTCTTGTCAAGTTTTCAGACATTTATTTATGTAAATAACGCTCATTTAGGGATGAGCTCAGGACTGTAGCCAGTACCGGATTTTTTTTTTGCGGCCTTGGTATGGTACAAGTACCAGACTGAAAGTCACCGGTCAGTACCGGTTTGGTTCCGGGCCAAACTGGTTTGTACTGAAAAGTAAAATAAAGATTCCAGTTTATTTTTGGCCCAGTTCGATCATCATAGCTACTGTGACAGTTCAGTTTTTTTGGGGTCATTTTTTTGAGCAACTTCCGACCACGTCTTATCAATAAAATGTAATCATTAACCAAAGAAACATAATAACATGAAGTCGTTGGTGTATTTAACATCAGTGTTTAGATTAGATACATGTCATACTCTTTTTAGCTTTCGTTGACAATGTTACTACTTTGGTTTTAAATAGTAATATGATGTTCTTTGGTGTAATATCAGTGGTTATATTGGATGTGCTTGCATATGCTGGATTATTGCCCCATATTGGTTTTTAGTTGATAGCTTGTTATAAAGGCCCTTCACAGAGTCGCTTGAGTATGCTTATCTGATCCTTGGTCAGTGATCCGGTGTGCATTGAGCTGAAAGTGAGGTAGAATGGAGTAGAAAGATCACAAGTTGGATATAGTCTTGATGGTTTCTGTAGAAGGAAATGAAATGAGTCAAATAAGCTTTAGGTCTTTTAAGCCTAGGATTGAAAGAAAGTGTTATTTGTTGGTTCAAGTGGGGTTTCTGATTGTTAACAGCTATAGATATTATACTCCTACTACAAAGATAGTGTTAGGATGGTCTGGTTTTGTTTGAAAGTGGGTTCTCATTCAATCACTAACGTTGTTTTCACACACTTTCACATTAAACATGTTCAAAGAACTTGTTGCAGCTGTCATCCAAACATAGTTTGGTCTATATGTGAATCAATGTGTGAAGGTTAAACCCTTTTTCTAACAGAAAAACCCTGTCTTTTAGACTCTTAACTGATAAAACTAATAAGAAAGTCAGTAATAAGTACGTTTATCAGAACTTAATTCAAATACGAAAAGTATACTGAACAAGTTAGCTGCTTTTCAAGTTTCCAGGACCAGCAGCATTCCTTCCACATTTATCCAGATTTAGTCAAACTTTGGACATCTTTATCGTTCGCATTGCAAAATAGTATTGGAACTTTATCAAAAGCATTGAGTTTCAGGGTAGGATTTAAGTTTTTGGGTTTTTGGCTTGATTGACAGTCGACACAGTAAGTTTAGAGGTGTTTATGTTTTTTGAACGTGAATTATGGGATATTTGGATCGGGTATGACTAATAACCCTTTATATTCCATGAGAAGCCTGTTCCATACCTGTACCAAACTGGCAGCAAACAGGTTGGTACCGAGTACTAGTTTTTCATGTCTTTTGTTCATCCCTAGGCTCACTTGTTGTAAACCTGTTGTGGAAATAGAGAGAAAAAGTGCAGCAATGCTAGACCTGCGAGGAGATGAATCAAGAATTTAAATTATGCTTTTGTTTGAAGTTATCGGATACTAAGTCTTGAACACTGTATTTTTTAAGATATCAGTAATTAGAGCATGGAAATTTGCATGTCATTATAGTTGACTACCTATTGCTGGTAGGCATAACTAGTTTACTGTAAATAGTCTTTATTATTGATTCAGACCTTTCACTGAAGTTAAATTATGCTTTACGTATTTTTAGAGCTACTGCACCCAGTATGTCACATATTTTGTATGAATTAATACAAACTAGATGCCTGTCGGGTTCTGTTATTATTTTTAAATTATACTCATCAGAAGGTCTTTTTGATATATGATCTGTAAGAAAACAGTTCAAATCCAAGGAGATGGTAAAAGAAGCTCATTTTAAGACTTTAGTTTCTGAATGGTCAATTTCAGTTCCCCGTCTATACTATATATAAAGGGTTTATCCCTTTTTCTTTAATCTTGAAAGTTGAAAACTTAAAGTAGTTTGCCTAAATTGCCCCTAAGTACCCTTAATACACCTTAAAATTGATTAATTTTAAACCTGACAACTTTTCAAAAACACGCACTATATTAATTTTAAAAAACACACGCTTTTTTTTCAAAAAAAAAACATACGCTTTGCATCAAGGGTCGAACTAGAATCATGATTTCGAAAGTATAATTATTTGCCGCTATACACCGTCGCTTTGCGTGGGAATTCATCTAGATTTCTATAATTACTCGGGAATAATTTAAAATTTCCTACTGAAAATCTGATTTTCAAAACAAGCTTATTTGGCTGTTATCAATGTTTATTTTATTAGATGACTCATCCTTTAATTGTTGTCATCATTTTCAGTTAGTGGATGCTTCAACTCTGAAGAAAGAGGTTGCTGAAGGTGTCAACTTGATGGTTGTAAGGGAACTTACAGGAGGTGAGTGTATTGATCTGAGCAGGTTTACTAAAGCTAGTTACATTTCATTGTTTATATATTTGTTTTTAAGAGGTAAGTGAAGGGTCATTTCATATGCCTTACCAAATGTCTGTTAATTGTAGGTATTTACTTTGGAAAACCAAGGGGATTTGGAACTAATGAAAATGGAGAGGAGATTGGCTTCAATACCGAGGTTTATGCAGCATATGAGGTTGGCCTTTGGTTAAGTTTTCTCCTGTGGATACTTTAATATTAATAAAAGTAACCCAAGCCCTCACAAGAGAATAACATACATTCTTTAAATTGTTTGAAGTTTTGTAATCTTTCCTTTTGATAATGTCTTTAAAGTATGCTAAATAGTTTTGTTTCCTCCGAACCAGATTGACCGCATTGCTCGTATTGCATTTGAGACAGCTCGTAAGCGCAGTGGCAAACTTTGTTCTGTTGACAAAGCAAATGTCCTTGAGGTAGTGCTGCTCTTCTAGATTTTTTTAGGATATTATTTGTCTTGGCAAAACAGTCCCAAGATTCCATTACGGGCTAAAATTGAAATCGGAAGTTGCGATTCGCTTGGTCACATATATCTAAAGATTCTAACCTGTTTTCTTCCATGCTTTTATGTTTATTAATCTATTTTCTCAGCATAATGGAGTAGGCATCGATGTTTTGGAGAAAAAGGGTGATAGCAATAGCTGAAGAATACCCTGATGTTGAACTCTCCCACATGTACGTTGACAATGCAGCCATGCAGCTTATCCGTAATCCCAAACAGGTAATTTTTATAGGTAAGTGTTTTCACATATGACTGCAGAATTTTAATATTTTAATATAATTTGTTCTTGAATAAAATAATTAGAAGGTTTTATGCATTTAAAATACATTTTAGGTGACTTCTGACGTGTTTCCTTTTACCTGTTTGATATGTTATAGATAAAGTATAGATCTAACCGTTTACAAGTAAATGGGTCAAAATTGCCCCCAATCGATTTTATTATTTTTATTTTGTGTTTATATAAAATGAAAAGCAACTTACAGTATCTCCTTGTATATGCAGTTTGACACAATAGTTACCAACAACATATTTGGTGATATTTTATCAGATGAAGCATCAATGATCACCGGAAGTATTGGGATGCTTCCTTCTGCTAGTCTTGGTGCATCGGTATCGCATCTAAATTCCACATTGTTTAAACTTTACACTATCCTCTTCCATGTGTCCTATCTTCGTCTTTTCTAACATCAGTTAATTGGACGGCAATCACATTTAATCAACTCTAGTTTACCTGTGATCTATATCTATTACTCTTTGTTTTACATTTGCTGTATTTTTCTTTAGGGACCTGGACTTTTTGAACCCATCCATGGTTCTGCGCCTGATATTGCTGGGCAGGTAGTTAATGTTTTAAATTTTTGTACGAAGTAGTATTTGTTTTTCTTTTTTGGGTAAAGCGGAGTATTTGGTTTTGTTTAGTCTTGAAGCTTGGAATATTGTTTTATATAAATGTACATTGCAGGATAAAGCCAACCCCTTGGCAACAATACTAAGTGCTGCAATGCTTTTGAAATATGGCTTGGGTGAAGTGAAGGCAGCTGAGAGGATCGAGTTGGCTGTTCTCGATACCTTAAATAGGGGATTTCGTACTGGCGATATCTACTCGGCTGGAAATGTATGTACCATACCTTCTTTCCAAACACTAACCCCAAATATATTATATTTCCCAGACTTGATTAATAATATAATTGTTCCATGTCAACTGTGTTTAATATTATTCGGGTGGTTATACTATATTCACTAAATATACACTTCGAGCGATTGTTGACCCGTTTCATCTGAGCTATTCTTTACGTGGTGTTTCCTGTTTGACCCGTTGGAGATATAATATAACCGGAATCAACATATTCATAAGTAAATGGTTAAAAACTGCCACCTACTAATTACATACACATGCAGAAATTGGTTGGATGCAAGGAGATAGGCGAAGAAGTATTGAAGTCTGTGGATACCAAGACACCTGCATCGGTTTAATACGTCAACTCATGAGAAGATGAGGCTTTATATCCCCCCAAGTTGTTCTGTTGAGTACAAGAAAGTTGCAGTGTTTAGAGCTTAGCTTGAGAATACACTAACATTTTTGGGTAATTTAACGAGGTTATTACCATTAATTTATAAAAAATCGTGTTTAATGTTTTGTGATTGTGATATTAGTACAAATAATTATGAACGTTGTTTTACATAAAAAAATTCATTATGTATTAATATAAGTGCTTTAAAACCCGGGTTGACCTGGTCGGTTGAACCGTAAACTGGTCGGGTGACCGGAAGCCGGATTTTGCCGAAAAACCCGGTTGAACCGTGACCCGGTGGCTCGACCGGGTTAATTAAAAAACTGCTTTTTAAAAGATTGATTAATATCGATTAATATTTTGTAAATATTTTGTTGGATGAAAGATTGAACTTTGTTTAACTTATATGAGTCTTGATGTTGATGTTGTTTAAATTTATCTATTAATATCATATTGTACACAATATCCGAGTTTAATATCTTTTTTCTTATATTCTTATATATAAACTTTAAATAGATTTTATATACGATGTATTTTTAAAGTATAAAGTCTAAGGGGGTATTTGTATATTTTCTAAAGTTATTAAACAATATGGAAAATTATAAGTTTAATTTAACTTCATATGATTTATGTAAAATTCAACCACTAATTTTATTAATCACCTTCTCTTTTTTTATAAGTTTTTGTTTTTTCACAAGTTTGACACTTATATTTTTAGGTTTTTTTTCTCCATCAAATTTCTCTACTAATTTTTTCAATTTTGACTTTTTTTTTAAACCAATCAGATCGCACGATTTTGCCTACGTGTCAAAATCAAGCGATCTGATTTGTCTAAATTTTTTCTATAATATCGAATCTCATAGAAAACTCCGAAATAATGTAATTCCTTTATCTATACTACATATAAAGCATTTAGCCTTATTTTTTGAAAGTGAAAAAGTGAAAAACTGAATTATAACTACGAAAAGTATTTGCTAAATACGGAAGGTATTTGGTAGGCTGAATTAACTGAAAATAGTTATAGAAAGTTTTAAATTCAGTAAATAATATGGAAGGATTGCCACAAAAAGGAAAGGGTTGACATAGTTTTCTCACTGGTATTTTTATTCGCGGAATGTATTGAATTGTATCATTAATGTACACGTTTGACTTTTATAATGTGTAGTTGTAACTTAAAAAACTATATATGAGAAGGATCTTTTCCATTGCCTATATAAACAAAAAATCATTTCATAAATCAAGTCTAATAGGTATCTAGAGACAAGGAATCAAGAAGAGCAAATAATCTTCACACGTAGAGTACAAAAAGACATACTGTTGATTGTGTGTGGGAGGTGGTAAAGAGAGGTATTTTGAAGACAATAAGGTATTTGCTTGATCTTTTTCTTTCTTCTTTGGTTTTCTTCATGTGAAAATTTTCACTGGCTAAAATTGTTAGCTTCTTTTCATCAAATACTACTCGAACATTTCTTCTTCATTCAATAAAATTATTTCATCCTTATATTATAAGTTCCTATGTCATATTTAGTTTTCTACAACTAACTATAAGATGTGACTAACTCTTTCTTTGTTTTTCTTTTTTTTGCATTTGCAGCCCAAATGACTCATACGTGATGTCTTATCTCACCCTCTTGTCCTTATATTGTAAGTTTTCCTGCATTTGGAGCCCAAATGACCCGAAGGTGATGGTGTTGTAGGATAGTTGACTTTAGTTGCTTCTACCAATTTTATGAGATGATTTGAAACTTATACAATATTAAATTTCATTGTTAATTCATCCACATTAGTTTATGTTTGCAATATCTTATATTTTTCCAATTGAAAGTTGGCTACTTTAAATTTAAATTAAGTTTCCTAAAGTCAAAATAGAAGTATAAAAATATATAGCGATCGTTGAGAGTTGATTATTCTATGGAAAGAATATGAAGCACCTTTTGATAAAATAAGAGAAGAGTTGATCAACGTGCAAATCAAATGATCACAGGTAAGTGTTAACTTGTGTATCTTTGTGTATAATATGAGCATTAACTTGTGTATCATTGCCATTTAAATGGCAACCATAAAATAAATTGTAATGTTTATATATACTACATATAAAGCATTTAACTGTTTTTCTTGAAATTTCAACATTGTTGAAAAAAGTATTTTAGAAAATGTTGAAAAACTTTAAATCGGCTTGAATACATACAAACATAGAAAGTATTTTAGAAAATGTTGTAATTGTTTATTACCACCCAGTCTTGAATGTTGAAAAGTTGAAACTATTTTACTAAGTTCTTAATAATTTTGGTTGTAAACATAGAAGGTCTACTATATTCGCGAGTGTTGAATAATTTCAGTTGGAAAAAAGAAAGGTCTTTAATAATTTCAGTTGGAAAAGAAAGGTGTTGGTTGTAATACACACACCATGGCTGTCCATTTCTACACAGGAGTCTATTGGCGGCAAATTTTTAAAGTCTTTTAAATTCAAAGTTCGTATTTAAACAACCTTCCCATGAAACCTTTATTCATATCATAATTGCATTCGCATATCAGAAGAAGAAGACAAAAGATGGAACTGGAAAATGAAAGAAACGTTGATGATGATTTTGAGGTTCGTTTGAAATGTTGAATGTTACACAAAACACTTATCACAATATCGTATATCATTAATTATCTTCCGTTGGAATTTCTGCCGCCATGTGCGGGTACTCGTCTAATTATATAAAAGATGAGATGCAATGAAAATTACAGATACTTCACATGAGACATTAATGTGTTAATTCGTTGTAGGCCCTTTCTCAGTTTCTTGTTTTGCTCACACATAATTACAGCAACAAATATGGTTATATGAGATGTTGTATAGATATTAATCTTGATAGCTTAAACATAAGAAATGATGATTTATATCATATACAAATGCATTATTGCATTACACTTGTAAGTCGTTAGAATTTTCAGGAACTTTATGATCTTTTTGTTTTGTTTGGACACTGTTAACTCATCGTCACCATGGTTGGCATCTTCTCTTTCTGTATGCATTGTTGTTCTATGTTTTGGTACGACAGAATATGTAGAGTTGTAGACTACTAGAACTGTGTCGCTTATGTGATTGGACAACATGTTTTGTAGTAGACGATGTGAAGGAAGTAAGTTCGTAGATGTTCAGAATGAGTGTTTTGGTCAGTTATTATTTTTAGAATGCATGATCCTATCGTTGCTGACAATTAAATTAAGTTATGTGGGCTACATTTTTTTGGGTTTCATATTAGATGTCGTGTAGGACACCAACGCAATGAAGGTTTCCACTCAATGACACATATTTCCAAGTTAACGAGGTGAGTTCATCTAAAGGTTAAAATTCTGGCTCTTGCCATACGTTGTTGATATTATTTTATATTCTTTGCTACGACTTGGTGTATTACGGTAAACCGATTTTTATATATGTTCTCCCTTATTTACGTGCGATATCAAAAGTAAACCTTTTTTTAATCGGACCCGGATTCATGCTAGAGTAGTTTGAACTTTATTATTATTTGAACTGTTAAATGTTGGGTCTTACCGTATGTTGTCATTGTTATTTCGTGTTCTCTGCTATAGTCTGATGTGTTACGTTAAACTGATTTTTGTGTGTGTCGACTCTTATTTATTTGCAAATATGAGTTTTGGACTTTCAATAGTTTTTTAGATGCGAAAAAATTAAAATACTTATCAGGCACGCGTAATAGGTATATTTCATGTTTACTTATTGGTTGTTTTTTATATGTCAATTTCATAGAAACATGTGTCTTTGGTTTAGATTTTAGATTATTTGCAATCAATGGATGTGTAACATGAAGTGTCGGTTACTGTTGCGCAAATAGAATACAGATGTGTCGAGTGAACATAAAAATACTCGGCCGATGATTAAGAGAGAACTGACAGAGAGTTTTGTATTTGTTTGCACGCATTGCATCAAATTTTTATATTGATTTTTGGCTTGCTCTTTGCGTCAATTTTGACGTGCCCGTTTGCTATATCCATTTTGCTTTGGCTAATATGTGACTCTCATTCTCGCCACAAATACTATGAAATTTGTGAGTTAGTGAGTTGAGAATGTTTTGATAAGACACATATGAGCTTGTGTTGTAATGTTGTGTAAGAGAATGTGAGTTTAAGCTTGAGAAGGTTGTATGTGGTGAAGGTTTAAGGTTTATGTGAAACTAATGAAGTGGTGATTATCAAAGTGATGATAATGTGTTTGTGAGTGATATATTGTCTTGAGAAAAGAATGTGACAATATATGATTACGAATGTATTTGAAAAAGTGAAAAGAATGTTTATTGGAATGTTAGAATTGTGTAAAAGGAATTGTGGAGTAAATCATAAATATGAATAGAAGAATGTTTAATGGGATGTGTGAAAGAAATTAAGTGAGATTGTGTAGGAAAGGGGGATTAATCATTTGTTTGGATAGTGGGATAAAGAAATGATTAAGTGATGTGTAAGAAATGTGAGAGTTTGTAAACATTTAATGTTTAGAAAGTGATAAAATTCATAGTATAATAAACTTCCAAATAACACAAACTCAATAAGTCAATATGACTTGTTTCATGATTAACCAATAATTAACATGATCACTAATCATCTTGATGCAAACAATCTAAGTGCTTTGTGTCTCAAGTAAAGCACTTCCCGTAAAGGGAAAGGATGCGTTTACACAAAGTGACATTTGACTTGGTTTGACCAATAAGGGAGTAAACTCCGTTACGTGATTATAGACAACGTAAATCCAGATTAAAGTCAAATGAATACTTTCGTTTGATTGTATGTTGAAATATGATTGTACTAGGTTTAGAAAAGAGTTTTGGCCTTAGCTAGTGGCGTTTAGTAAAGAAAATGAGTTAGCCTTTTGTTGAAAACGGGAGGACTTGTTTTAGCTTCTTTCTAAGTCTAAGTGTAACACCCATAAAAATGTCCCATAGGTATCCGTTGACTTTCCCGTATTCTAGTTTGACTTTTATATGATTTCGTATAAATTACGTTTAACCAGGAAGTTTCTCCGCGCATATTTGAAAACGTCCTTTGGACGCATATTGACTTATGACCTTAGTTGTGTTTTTATTTTTAGTGATCGCGTTTGAAAAAAAATAAAAGTTTCGTTATCAAGGTTTACGTTTTCGTTTGTGAAAAGTTATCGTTTAGTAAATATCTATATGTGCAAGATGGAAATTAAATCAATAAAAAGGTAGTAGAAATTTTGAAAGCTTGTCTCCCCCCTCCCTTTGCCTTTCGTCTGAAATCCCCCAACACCACCAACATTTCTAGTCCTTTTTGTCTCCTTGATATTTTTTAAACCTTGGATTCCTTTGATATTTTGTGTTTAAAAGCTAGGTTCATGCATCCATTTTTCACACACTCCTCATTTGCAAAAACACACACAAAGTTGATTTCTCTCCTCCCTCTCCTCTCCTCTCCCATATCCGACGAACAACAAACACCCCTCTAAATATTTCATTTTTAAATTTTGATCAATATTCTTGAAGATAAAGAGTGTTTTGGGTTGATCTTTATAGTTATTTGGGTATTCTAACAACGTTCGGGTTGTTGCTTTGATCTCTAATCCTTTCTTAAGAACCTTCCTTTGGTAAGTAATCTTTCTTTAAAAAAGATTAGTACTTTTGTTATCTTCTTAATGCATAAATAAGGGTTGTACAACTATTTTTATAAAAATCAAGGTTTAAGGTTTTACAAAACTCTAAAAAGGGTTTATAAATGGTTCGACTAAAAATAAATAAAATATAAAAAATGTGTTGTTACTTTGTTGTGGTTATTTTTATAAAATAAAAATATTTTATCATTAGGCTTATTGGCTTATTCGGCTTATATTTAAACCCGAATAGGCTTATTGGAGTTTATGAGACTCTTGGCCCAAAAAGAGAGCAAAGGAAATCCATTTTTGACTTTTCAAGTTTTCGGCTTATTTATAAGCTAAGGGCTTATTGCTTATTCTTGTGCTTATTTTGATGGCGAAAAGGAGATTTTGAGCTTTATTTGCCTTAGCAAATTAACTCAATGAGTTTGCTTCGGAGCTAAAAAGGGGCCACGCCCAAAACCCAAGCCCAAATCATAGGCTTAATCAATAAGCTCACGGCTTGGCTTATCTTGACGGCTTATTTTTAGAGCTTATTCATTTACCTTTTGGCTTATCGGACTATTTTCGAGCTTATTAAGTTTTAATATTTTCGTTTGGGCTTATTAGGCTAAAAATCCCAATAAGGGCCCATTAACTATTCGGCTTATATAATAAGGGCTTATTGCTTATTTTTGAATTTATAGCTTATTATCATAAGTGAAAGTGGTAATTTGACATTTGTCGAGAAAGTGAATATTGTTAGAAAGTGATTTTAAATAAAGTCTATGACTTTAGAAAACGCATATAAACGAACGGGTCATGCTGAAATTTTCGTAAAAATGGTAAACCTTAGAAACTATTAGAAACTTATTTTATTAAATCGACTAAAAGACCGATTATATATTTATAAAATATAAAAGTTATCTAGCTCAATCAATACGTGATATTATCAACGTGAAAACGTTCTAAAAAGAGGATATCTTAGACATTTAATATGGGAAAACCGATGCGTGCCGAAATATAATTTGTATTATTTATTATTCTTATGTATATATATACCTAGTATTTCGAGGTATTTTATTTAGTCAAATCGTGTTAACCACAACACAAACTAAAATGCTACATTTATTATGAAGCAATAATACAAATACTTTTGAAAACACCCTTATGCATTATCCTACTTTGCCATGATATTATTCCTAAATCAAAACCTTTATTATTTAGGTCGTGACCGTGTACCGCCGTGCTACAGTGTGATCATTCTTCTAGCTTTTCACTACTTCACTTCACTTCACCAATTAAGGTGAGTTCGTAGCCCTGCGTTTTACCGTTTTAAATTACTATTTTTGGGGTGAAAGCATTGCTTGTTTTTAAACCTTGGACACAAATTTTGCTTGAATTACTTTACTTGTTTATGTTTTGCCTAAGTAGCGATAACCCACTATGCCCCACTATCATGAACCATTAATTACCTTGTGTAGGCGCGAGTGTTATAAATAAATATATTTGGGATTGACATCCCCATTCGGGTAAGTAGCGCTTACTAGTTCGAGATACGAACGAATGTATACCATGTCAGAATTTGAATGTTTCGGGTTAAACATTTGCTTGGGCACTTATTATCTTACTATGTCTGAAATTGACTGGCAAACAAATTGTCGTAGCCTCGGTGTCACGAGCTTGGCGCAACGTAAATACTTGTATGATTGTTGTATGTGTTACAATAGTAATGTGTTTTAAATATTGTGTTCCATACTTATGATATATCTAAACCTGCGAATTCACCAACTTTATGTTGACATTTTAAGCATGATTTTCAAGTGCTTGACTTTAGACTCTTACTTGATTTGTTGTGTGGAGTCTTTCTGCTATATGACTACATTTTCCAACATTTATCTATTATCATACTCACTATGGTTTTCAAACATTTTTAGGCTTCCGCTACAATTTACTTATGCTTCCGCAAATCTTTTAATTATGCTATGAAATGATGTAAGACTTATTTATATTTCAAGTCAGTGTAATGAGTATGAATGTCTTTTCAAAATGCCCCATAGAGGTCATTATCTTGATTTTGTGTGATGTATATTATGACGTCACGTCCTCGGACACTTATTCCGACTAGACCCGGTTTGGGGGTGTGACAGATTGGTATCAGAGCTAGGTTATAGAGAACTAGGTAGTATATACTAGGTCTTGTCTATAACCAATATGTGATCCTACGTGTTTTTACTTGCTTGCGCGTATAATTACTAATGATACATATATAAGTATTATATTGCCATAATTATACTTACATTTCATTTTGCCATATTATATTTTACATTATGATTATTTTATTCACCATACGCATCCTACATGGTTCATATAAAGAGATTTATATAAACTTTTGCTTGTGTAGAGTATGACAACCCCAGTCATTTCTATTTCTTCCGACGCATCAGAGAAGAGCGTGGGATCTGTTGTTTCGTGAGTTATTCTTTTTGGCACTATTCCTACAGAGATCCCTATTGTTCTAGATATACCTACTGATCTACCTACAACACCAAAGTTACCTCCGGTTTCACCTTTCTTATGTTCGGATGACTCTGAGTCTGAGCAAGCTAATGAGTTACCTGAGAGACATGTATCCTTTGGATCTTTCAGTCCTATGGTTTCTAGGTGGAGGGCCAAGGTTATATCCCGTCCATCATCGCCATCAAGATCATCATTACCTGATACTGTTGTTCCATCTGCAGAGATTCCAGTTGCCCCTATTCCTCCAGCACCGTCTACAGAGATTGTTACTGCATCACCTGCTTGTGACATACCTACTCCAGTCATTTCCGCTTCATCGGTCGTTCGTAGTCGTATTCGGACGACCGCAAAGAAGAGGACATTGGGATTGCTACCCGTGCTGACGTCAGCACGTAGTGTGGCTCGTCGTAAGGCCCGTCGGGCAGCACTTTCACTTGAGACGTCATCATCCGATACTTTATCCAGTTCTTCGTCAGATTCAGCAGCACATACTTTAAAGAGTTCTTTTGCTACTTCTCTACAGGGTATACAGTTTCCACCAAAGGATCATTCACATCATTCTTCTAAGACTGCTCGCTCTTCATCTGGGCCATTGACCCGTAAGAGGCAGCAAGGCTCAGACTATGATACACCATATCTTCTTCATTTTCTAGACCCTCTGGTGAGGGCGTAGGTCTTTAGCTACATCCATTCCATCTACAGTTCACACTACATGAGCCCTATCACCGGCTCGAGCTGACCTCCTACCACCTCATAAGAGGTATAGGGGTACATCAGTTATGCATTCAGATGAGTCTAGTGATGAGGGTAGCCCAGAGACGCATACAGAGTCAGACATGGATTCAGATATTCAGGCAGACATTGAGGACGAGACTACAATGGCTGTTGCGATGGTTGATGGGTTAGGTATTGAGCCAGATACAAAAATGGTTGAGATGAGTTTTGAGCCAGGGTTGGTAGTTGTAGAGTCGAAGAGTGAGCCTAAGGAGGCAGAGGCTAATGATGAGGTTAATGCCGAGATCCAGCCAGAGGATACCATAGAGATTGAGGTCGATGTTGCTACTGGGATTGATGTTCCATATGATTTGCTTATGCCAGACGCTATCAAGCGATTATAGCAGCTTGAGGAGGGTGTTCAGGGTATGTATGATCACATACTAGAGATACCTCTCTAGAGGATAGAGGATATTAAGGCAGGACAGACAAACCTGCAGGCTAAGAGCCTGATTGCGGATGGTAAAAGGTCTAGTTTATTAGGGCGTGTTGCGGCCTTAGAGGGTAGCAACACGAGTCTTCGAGACGCTCTTGATGTTGAGAGGGCGAGAGCTGACAGTTTACAGCGACGCTTGGGAAATGTGGAGGATGAGCTCAGGAAGATCCGTGAGCTTAGTGTAAAACGTTATTCTAATCTATTTTATAAACTTTATGGTGTAAATTCTATTTATTGTTTATTATAACTTTATCTCGTTCCGAATCTCACCGTGTGTTGTAATTTGTGGCTAGAATTGTGACTATCACTCGCTCTGGTATGACTCCCGAAGCCATCGAATAACTAATTTCCCAACGGGTGGCTGAGGTGTTGGCTGCTCAAGAAGCCAACCACAACGCTGGACTCGTTGTTGAAAGCCAAAGCCAGAATGAAGATGACGATGATAATGGAAATGGATGAAATAGAAATCACGGTAACAATAATGGGGATGGAAATCGAAATGGGACAAATGATGGTGCAAGGATAAATGCACCAGTCGCTAAGGCTTGTACCTATATTGACTTTCTCAATTGTCAACCATGCAACTTTAGTGGTACTGAAGGAGTCATTGGTTTGGCTAGGCGGTTTAAGAAAACGGAATCGATGTTTCGTATCAGTAATTGTCCACTGAACTCTCAAGTGAAGTTCGCTACTTGCACCTTGCTAGATGGAGCTCTGCCAAGGTGAAATTCCCATGTGCAGACCATTGGCATTGATGAGGCATATGAGATGCCATGAAAGGATTTGATGAAGCTGATGTTTGAAGTGTATTGTCCAAGGAATGAAATCCAGAAGTTAGAGAATGAGTTATGGAACTTATGTGTCAAGGGGATGAATGTCGTTGGTTATATGCAACGATTCTAGGAGTTGACCTTGTTATGTCCCAGAATGGTTCCAGAGGAGAACGACAAGATTGAGAGGTTCATTTGGGGTTTACCAAACAACATTCAAGGTAATGTTACCTCTTCTAAGCCAGTTCGACTACAAGATGCCATCAGGATGGCTAATGGCTTAATGGATAAGAAAGTTCGTGTGTATGTTGCAAGGAGTGCTGAGCAAAAGAGAAAGTTTGACAACAACCCATAGAACAACCGTGCGCAACAGCCACCTTTCAAAAGGCAGAACATGGCTCAAGCTTTCACGGTGGGCAACAATAAAAAGAAAGGGTATGTTGGGCGTGTTCCATACCGCAACAAGGGTAGATTGCATCATGAAGGACCATGTACTGTAAAGTGTATCAACTGCAAGAAGGTTAGCCATATGGCCAGGGACTGTAAGACTGTTGTTGCTACTCAAACTCCAAGAGCTCTCGTGGCAAATCAGAGGGTTGTGACCTATTTTGGGTGTGGTGGTTATGGACACTACAAGAATGATTACCCTAAACTCAAGAATCAGAATCGTGGGAAGAAGACTGCTGGAAATAAAGCACGTGGGAGAGCCTATGCATTAGGAGGAGGTGACGACAACCCGGACTCCAATGTCATTACGGGTACGTTCCTTCTCAATAATCATTATAATTGGGATGGATTGGTTATCGAAGTATCATGTTGTAATTGTCTGTGGTGAAAAGATTGTTTGTATCCCTTACGGCAATGAGAGGTTAATAATTCGAGGTGACGGAAGCAACGAAGGGAGTAACTCGAGATTGAGCATCATCACGTGCACCAAGACTCAAAAGTACATTCAGAGAGGGTGCCATGTGTTTCTGGCACAGGTTTCGGTAAAGAAAAAGGAAGACAAGTCAAAGGAGAAGTGACTTGAAGACGTACCGATTATTCAAAATTTTCCAGAAGTCTTTCCAGAAGACTTGCCAGGACTTCCACCAGCTCGACAAGTCGAATTTCAAATTGACTTAGTCCCCGGTGTTGCACCTTTAGCACAAGCTCCTTATCGATTAGCACCGTCTGAGATGCAAGAGTTGTCCGCTCAATTGCAAGAACTGACTGAGAAAGGTTTTATAAGACCAAGTTCCTCACCCTGGGGAGCTCCGGTTTTATTCGTCAAGAAGAAGGATGGATCGTTCCACATGTGTATTGATTATCAAGAATTAAACAAGCTTACGGTAAGGAACCGTTAGATACTCCCGAGGACCGACGATATGTTATATCAATTGCAAGGGTCGAGCATCTATTCCAAAATCGATCTGAGGTCTCGTTATCACCAACTTTGAGTTCGGGAAGATGACATTCCAAAGACGGCGTTTAGGACTCGTTATGGTCATTACGAGTTCCAAGTAATGCCTTTTGGATTGACCAACGCACCGGCGGTATTCATGGATCTGATGAATCGGGTGTGCAAACTGTATCTGGATAAATTCATGATTGTTTTCATTGATGACATTCTGATCTACTCCAAGAGCAAAGAAGAACACAAAGAGAACCTTAAGATAATTCTAGAATTACTTAAGAAGGAGGAGTTGTACGCCAAGTTTTTGAAGTGCTAGTTTTGGCTTCCAAAGGTACAATTTCTCAGTCACGTGATTGATAGCAAAGGTATTCACGTTGATCCAGCTAAGATTGAGTCGATTAAGGATTGGGCATCGCCTAAGACACCAACAGAAATTCGCCAATTCTTAGGTCTTGCCGGTTATTATCGAAGATTCATTGAGGGTTTTTCCAAGATTGCTAGACCTATGACCAAGTTGACTCATAAGAGTGTGAAATTTGATTGGGGAGAAAAGAAGGAAGCGGCATTTCAGTTACTGAAGCAAAAGTTATGTAGTGCGCCAATTTTGGCATTACCCAAGGGAAGTGAGAACTTCGTGGTGTATTGTGATGCTTCGCACAAGGGGTTGGGCGCGGTTCTGATGTAGAAGGAGAAAGTTATAGCTTACGCATCCGGCCAACTCAAAGTTCATGAGAAGAACTACACGACGCGCGACATGGAATTGAGAGTTGTGGTGTTCACTCTCAAGATGTGGAGACATTATTTGTACGGGACAAAATGCGTTGTGTTCTCTGATCATAAGAGCTTGCAACACATTCTCGATCAGAAGGAGTTGAACATTAGACAACATAGATGGTTAGAGCTGCTAAGTAATTATGACTGCGAGATTTGTTATCACCCTGCGAAGGCGAACGTGGTGGCTGATGCTTTAAGGCGAAAGGAAAGGGTTAAGCCACTACGAGTTCGAGCTTTGATGATGACAATCGACTTAAACCTTCCATCGTAGATTTTGAACGCCTAACCTGAAGCAAGAAAAAAGAGAATTACGCAACAGAAGACTTGTTTGGTATGATCAAGAAGCTTGAACCCCGTATTGATGCAACGTTATGCTTAAAGAATAGAAGTTGGATACCGTGTTTTGGTGATTTGAGGGCTTTGATTATGCACGAGTCGCATAAGTTAAAGTATTCTATCCATCCGAGATCAGACAAGATGTACCATGACCTTAAGAAGCTATACTGGTGGCCCAATATGAAAGCAGGGATTGCCACATACATCAGGAAATGCTTGACTTGTGCTAAGGTTAAAGCTGAGCATTAAAAGCCTTCGGGTTTGCTGGTACAACCTGATATTCCCCAATAGAAGTGGGAAAATATTACTCTGGACTTCGTGACTAAGTTGTCAAAGACGTCGACTGGTCAAGATATGATATAGGTGATTATTGACCGACTTACCAAATATGTTCATTTTCTGCCAATGAAAGAAATAGACTCGATGTAGAAGTTAACAAGACAATATTTAAAAGAAATTGTCGCTAGGCATGGAGTGCCAGTTTTGATCATCTCTGATCGCGATAATAGATTTACCTCCCATTTCTGGCAGTCACTTCAGGAAGCGTTAGGAACGCAATTGGATATGAGCACCGCCTATCATCCGCAAACGGATGGTTAGAGTGAAAGAACCATCCAGACAATGGAAGACATGTTGCGTGCTTGTGTGATTGACTTTGGTAAGAGCTGGGATAGACACCTACCGTTGGTAGAATTCTCGTACAACAATAGTTATCACACTAGCATCAAGGCAGCACCATTCGAGGCATTATATGGTCGGAAGTGTCGATCGCTTGTTTGTTGGGTTGAGGTTGAATACAATCAACTCACAGGCCCAAAAATTATTCATGAGACGACTAAAAAGATCATTCAAATTAAAAGGCGTATTCAAGCTACACGTGATAGACAAAAGAGTTATGCCGACGAGAGACGTAAGCCTTTGGAATTCCAGGTCGGGGATAAGGTCATGCTGAAGGTGTAGCCATGGAAAGGGGTGATACGTTTCGGCAAACGGGGAAACCTGAACCCTCGTTATATTGGACCTTTCAAAATCCTGGCCAAGGTTGGAAAGGTTGCTTACCGTATTGAACTCCCGAAATAGCTGAGCAGAGTGCATAGCACATTCCATGTTTCAAATCTAAAGAAATGCTTATCCGATGAAACATTTGTGATTCCTCTGGATGAGATCCAGATCGACGACAAGCATCATTTCACCAAAGAATCCGTTGAAATCATAGACCGCAAAGTCAAGCGTCTAAAGCGGAGTCGTATTCTAATTGTCAAGGTTCGCTGGAACTCGAGGAGAGGCCCCGAGTTCACTTGGGAGCCTGAAGATCAGTAAAAAGAAATACCCGCACTTATTTGCTAAATCTTCAACTGCACCTGATGTCACGTCTCAAGCTTTGCGGACAAAGCTTTTCTAACGGGGAAAGGATGTAACACCCGTAAAAATGTCCCATAGATATCTGTTGACTTTCACGTATTCTAGTTTGACTTTTAAATAATTTTGTGTAAATTACGTTTAACCAGGAAGTTTCCCCACGCATATTTAAAAACGTCCTTTGGACGCATATTGACTTATGACCTTAGTTGTGTTTTTATTTTTCGTGATCGCGTTTGAAAAAAAAAACAAAAGTTTCGTTATAAAGGTTTATGTTTTTGTTTGTGGAAAGTTATCGTTTAGTAAATATCTATATGTGCAAGATGGAAATTAAATCAATAAAAAGGTAGTGGAAATTTTGAAAGCTTGTCCCCCCCCCCAATCCCTTTGCCTTGCGTCTGAAATCCCCCAACACCACCAACATTCCTAGTCCTTTTTGTCTCCTTGATATTTTTTAAACCTTGGATTCCTTTGATATTTTATGTTTAAAGGCTAGGTTCATGCATCCATTTTTCACACACTCCTCATTTGCAAAAACACACACAAAGTTGATTTCTCTCCTCCCTTTCCTCTCCCATATCCGACGAACAACAACACCCCTATAAATATTTCATTTTCAAATTTTGATCAAGATTCTTGAAGATAAAGAGTGTTTTGGGTTGATCTTTATAGTTATTTGGGTATTCTAACAATGTTCGGGTTGTTGCTTTGATCTCTAATCCTTTCTTAAGAACCTTTCTTTGGTAAGTAATCTTTCTTTAAAAAGATTAGTACTTTTGTCATCCTCTTAATGCATAAATAAGAGTTGTACAACTATTTTTATAAAAATCAAGGTTTAAGATTTTATAAAGCTCTAAAAAGTTTTATAAATGGTTCGACTAAAAATAAATAATACAAGGGATGTGTCGTTACTTTGTTGTGGTCATTTTTATAAAATAAAAATATTTTATCATTGGGCTTATTGGCTTATTCAGCTTATTTCTAAGCCTAATATTAAAGCTTATGAGGCTCTCGGCCCAACAAGGATTCAACAGGAAACCCATTTTTGACTTTTGGGTGTTCGACTTATTAAATGGCTTATTTGTTTCGTAGCTTATTTTATAAGCTAAGGGCTTATTGCTTATCTTTGAGCTTATTTTGATGCGAAAAGGAGATTTGAGCTTATTGGGCTTAGCAAATGAACCCAAATGAGTTGCTCGGGCTAAAAGGGGCCATGACCCAAAACCCAACCCCAACCCCAACCGTGGGCTTAATTAATAAGCTCACGGCTTAGCTTATTTTGACGACTTATTTTTAGAGCTTATTCGTTTACCTTTTGTCTTATCGGACTATTTTCGAGCTTGTTAAGTTTTAATATATTTGTTTGGGTTTATTGGGCCGAAAAGCCCAATAAGGGCTCGTTAAATATTCGGCTTATATATAAGGGCTTAATACCTAATTTTGAATTTATAGCTTATTGTCATAAGCAGGTTATAAATAGCTTGAAGTGTGGCGTGGCGGCATAACCAAGCCTCAAGCTTTAGCGTGAGGCGTTGCGTCATAGCGTTTTTAAGGCGTGACTCAAGGCGGCAAAAAATATTTATAGAGTGGTCAATATTAGTTAGCTACTAGGCTTAAAATTAAGTTATGGAGTTACTAAGCCCGAATCCCATACAACTCAAATCATAAATACTTGTAAATAAGCTCAAATCCATGAAAACTTTTAAAAGCTTCAAAAAAGGCGCGTTATAGCGCGCTTTATCCCGCTTTAATGCACGCTACGCCTAGAGACGACGCCTTGGTCTGTTTCGTAACGTGAAGGCCACGCCTCGCGCTATGGCGCCGCTATAGCGCGCTTTTTAGAACCCTGGTCATAAGTGAAAGTGGTGTTTTGGAGTTTGTCGAGAAAGTAAGTATTGTTAGAAAGTGATTTTAAATAAAGTCTATGACTTTGGAAAACGTATATAAACGAACGGGTAATGCCAAAATTTCATAAAAACTATTACTTAGAAAATATTTAGAAAACTTATTTTATCAAAACCCAACTAAAAGACGAATATTATATTTTATAAAATATAAAATATCTACTTATCAATACGTGATTTATAAACGTGAAAACGTTTATATAAGGATATCTTAGATTATTTAATATGGGGAAACCGAGTACGTTGCTGAAATATATTCGTTTTTATTTATTATTCTTATGTGATATATATACTTAGTATTTCGAGGAATTTTTATTTAGTCAAATCGTTTTAACCACGACACAAACTAAAATGCTACATTTATTTAAGAAACAATAATACAAATACTTTTGAAAACGCCCTTATGCATTATCCTACTTTACCATGATATTATTCCTAAATCGAAACCTTTAATATTTAGGTGTTGACCGTGTACCTTCGTGCTACCATGTGATCATTCTTCTAGCTTTCCACTACTCTACTTCACTTCACCAATTAAGGTGAGTTCGTAGCCGCGTTTTACCGTTTTACATTAATACTTTTGGGGTGAAAGCATTGTTTGTTTTTTTAACTTTGGACACAAATTTTCTTGGATTACTTATACTTTTTTACGTGTTGCCTAAGTAGCGATAACCCACTATGCCCCACTATCATGAACCGTTAATTACCTTGGGTAGGCGCGAGTGTTATAAATACTATTTGGGATTGACATCCCCATTCGGGTGAGTAGCGCTTACTAGTTCGAGATACGAACGAACGAATGTATACCATGTTGGAATTTGAATGTTTCGGGTTGAACATTTACTTGGGCACTTATTATCTTACTATGTTTAAAATTGACTGGCATACAAACTGTTGTAGCCTTGGTGTCATGAGCTTAGCGCAATGTAAATATTTTTATGATTGTTGTATGTGTTACAGTAGTCATGCGTTTTAAATATTGTGTTCCATACTTATGATATATCTAAACCTACGAATTCACTAACTTTATGTTGACATTTTAAGCATGTTTTTCAGGTGCTTGACTTTGGACTCTTACTTGATATGCTGTGTGAAGTCTTTCTGCTATATGACTACATTTTCCAAGATTTATCTATTATCATACTCACTGTGGTTTTCAAACATTTTTATGCTTCCGCTACAATTTACTTATGCTTCCGCAAATCTTTTAATTATGCTATGAAATGATGTAAGACTTATTTATATTTCAAGTCAGTGTAATGAGTATGAATGTCTTTTCAAAACGCCCTATATAGGTCGTTCTCTTGATTTTGTATGATGTATATTATGACGTCACGCCCTCGGACACTTATTCCGACCAGACCCGGTTTGGGGGTGTGACACTAAGCCTCGTTTCGAGTGTTTCTAATTGCTCAAGTATCATGTACATACCTTTATTGAAAGATCCACAAGTGTCGGGTAAGAAGAAAGCCGACGAGCAAAAACTGCTAAAATCCAAATTCGCTAATTGCGCGCTGGCCATGCGCTGGCGCATACCAAACACGCTAGAACCTGGTTTGAGGTTTTGGCAATTTTTGGCTATCGTTTGTGATTTTAAGTGTTGCGAACATTTATTTGTCATCGTTAAAACATAAAGGAGATCTTAGTCAATGTTCCCCCAACACTTTGCACAATGCAATTTCTTCTTATTCTACGGTCCATGCAATACACCGTTTATCTGATACGAACCAGCTGATAATTTTATTAAAATGGAGAAAAAATACGAAAATAAAGAACAATGAAGCTTTTTCAAGTCCTCGGACCTGTTCAATTCTCCTCCCTTACAGAATACGACCCTATCCCTATTTAAACTCTTGTATTCTTGATAAGCAAGAAAACATTAATAGAAAATTACTTATTAAAAGGAAACTAAATAAATAAAGAAAACTAAATAAATAACGACAGTAAACTTCATTCCCTCCACTTATTATGATCGATCATAAGTTCGTATCATTACTCCCCTTCTAAAACCACACCTTGTCCTCAATATGTGGATTCAAAATTTCATCTTAATCAATCTTGGAACCACGATCCTATGATTTGAAGTTAAGGTCCGGTTCTTCTACCTCATTACTCTCATCGACCAACATTACTTGCAAAGTGCGACTCGCGCACCGATGATCAGGTGTGTATTTCTCCTCACACCTGAAACATAGTCCTTTAGCTTTCATGTCTTGTATTTATGACTCGGTCATCCTTCGAAAATTATCTCCCTTACTGGTGGTTTGTCCAACTATCGCAGCTACACCCTTAGATTGCATAAGCCCCTCGAATAACTGGTTGTCTTCAATTGATACAACCAACTCCATAACATGGTTCAAACCTTCGGGATTCATGACCTTAACTGCTAAGGTGGCTTCCATGACAGTTTCTGGAAACCCAACCAATTGGCAAGCCAATTTTTCAAACAAAGCAGCGTACGCTCGAGCCGATCCTTCTTGAGTTATTGCCAGGAACTGCTCATACAGATTCCCTTCCTTAGATTGTTGGAACCGTATCAATAAACGCCTTTTAAAACCATCCCACGAATGAAATGAAGTTCGTCCTTCACTCCATCTATACCAAGATTGGGCATCGCCTTTCATACATAAAGCTGCTGCTCGTAGTTATTCTTGTTGCAGAAGTCCTTGAATTTTAAAATACCGTTTAACTCTATATATCCATCCATATGCATCTTCACCTTCAAACACCGGCATCTTCAACTTTACAATTCGATGTTGAAATCTGTGATACTCGAATCTATCTCCTGATTGATTCGTTCTAGCCCCTCGATGCTCTCTTTCTCCTCTTTGGTTTGTTCCCATCATGTGTCGCATCTCCCTATCAACCGCCGATTGCGGATCCACCCCGAATTCCCGTCCAAAACATGTAGGTTGCATTCCTTCAACAAATAGGACACCAGAATCTGTACGCTACTTAAGTCGCTCACCATTCATGTCCTTCGTTGTCCCTGTATCGAGTTTGTTCTATCTTTCCACATCCCAATACTTAGACCTTAATTTTTTTTCCAATAGTAGTGCTTGATTCAGCGTTAGAATTATGCAATTCCAACCCAAGATCATTGATTGTAGTTTTTATACACTATATTATATTAATTCACAAAAGTATAGAGAATAATTCCTAAAGTAGCCCTCTAGGAAAATTCTTATACAAATATATAATAATAATATACGTATGTTTACCGGGAAGTATGCTTTCCCGGGTCGTTTCCCCAACGACTTGTGAAATTGAAACCACGTTTGATGCTTAGACAATGATTTGAATGGGATACAAAGATTGATTTGGTTATCTATATCTACCAATTAAAAGAAACAATTAAAATAAGCAATTAAAAACAATTAAACACTAAGCAATTAACGGGAGCAAATAAAACGCGACAATAAAGCAAATTAAGCAAAACTAACTCTTAAAAATGCAAACTAAATTTCTAAACTTAAAATAAGATAAAAGAAAATTTTAGAAAAAGAAATTATATTTTTTTAATTATTTTTAATTTATTATGAATTAAAAACTATTTTAAATCTAATTAAATCCTAAAAAAATAGCAAATTAAGTCCTAAAAATTCTAAAAAATGATTAAAAATAATCTACTTAATGGAAAAATGTGAAAAATTCAGAGAAATTACTAAACCTTACAAAGATTAAAGGAAAAATAAAAAGAAGAAAACAGCTTAACAAATAAGTCCTAAATAAGCTATAATAAGCTACGGCTTATTATTAAAGAGTAAAATGAAGATGTGTACTAGTATTAAATGTGGAGAGAAAAGGATGGATGAGCTAATGTAGCATATTGGTAAGACGTGTGTATTGTGTGGGAGAGGTCGTGGGTTCGAGGTTGGCTAACACCCTTTTTGCATTTTTTTTTATTTTTTGAAAACTAAAAGCTAAAACTTAAAGAGGACACTTTTTAAGCTATTTTAATAAAACAAACTTAAGCTGAAACCTAGAAATAAGCTTTCTAAAAGCTTTTGAAACCAGCTGATACAGAAAGTGAGCTTTTAAGCTCACTTTTGCTTGTTTCCACTTAAACACTTGCACAAAGCTCAAATTAAGCTCAAAATTAAAAGTAAAAGCTACTACTGAAAGCTTAGGATGTCTACAAGCTAGAAATGAAAAGCTAAAAGGAATAAAAACACTAGAAGCTAGCTAAATCTACTAATCAAATTAGCAAACTCAGTAATTAACTCAAAAAGCTCAAAATTAAGAAAGGCTAAAAAGAGCAATAAGCTTTAACTGACTATGAACTTTTGCAAACTTAATGAACTACTTATAAGCTATGATTATCAACTAAAAAAAACCTAACTCTATAAGCTAAGAATTAAGAATTAAGAGATAAGTTCTATATCTACTGTTTTTGGTTTTTTGAGGATTTTTGATGAACTTTTAAAGCTGATTTACCTAAGATAATAAGCTAGAAAATGAAAAATAAGCTTTAATCTATATTAAGCTATGTGTAATCTATAAACCTACTGAATTTTAGATCCTAAGTCCTACTAATACTAGCTTAATTTAGGCTTAAGAAGACAGCAGTAGTAACTGAAGTTACTACTGCTGATGCAATTGACAAAGGGGCAAAATCTAATATGCAGGTTACCTTAAGGGTAAGACCTACACTACACACTCCTATTGAGTGTGTTTGAACAAACTATAAACACAAATTAAGCCTAGGAGGCTTGAATCAAAATTTTAACAATCTAAGAGAAAGGGAAAAGGTCCCCTGGTGCTGAGACAACCAAAATGAACTTAAACTTTTCAATTTTTGAAAACTAACTTAAGAAAACCACTAAACTACCCATTTTAGACTAAATCAAAGCTGGTTCAAAGACTTTTATCTAAAACCTTTGACTATTAAAGGTCAAACTACCTTAAACCAAACACTCCTTAATACTTGACAGATTTTTATAAAACTTGATAAAATGGAAATCCACTTAACTAAACCTTAATACCAGATAACTACTAGCTTATTACAAGACTAATAAGCAGAAATCAATAATCAATTAAGCTAGAACTTAAAATCTAAAAGCTAAACTACTATTTTTGGTTTTTTTTATGGTTTTAGGACATAAATGAAGAAAAACTATGATCTAAACTAATTTAACTAATAACAGATTACTAATGAGCATAAGTAGATTAAAACAAACACAAATAAACACTAGATAAGCACACAAGTAAAACTAATAAGAAAATAAGCAAGCATTAAACTAGAAATTAAAAGACAAAGGAATTTAAATGAAAACTTACAAGTTGCTTCAGCTAAATAGAAGCTTAATAAGCTCAATTGAGCATCTACAAGCTCTGGCTTATCCTAAGATAAGCCAGTTAAGTCCATATAAGCTCTTCCATTATTAGCTTCTCTTCCAAAAGTAACAATCCAAAGCAAAGGTACTTTTAACTGAATTTAAGTTTTGAGTAGATTAAGTGAACTAATAGCTCAATCACAAGCTTATAGACTTGTGAGAGCTTATGAGTAGCTTAACATTTTGGCTTATTGAGAGCTTATAAGTGAAGTAAGATTTTGACAGATTATTTAAAAGTAAAAACATAATTTTATTAATATAAAAGCTTGATTACAATATTGAAGAGGAAATTACATAAGTTTTAAATGAAAATTACATAAGCTAGAATTAAACTAAAATCTAAAGACTAAAAACTACTCCCCTAGTGCTTGTGAGAGTGTGGCTATTTATAGCAACCACTGAAGCTTCTAGGCTCAAAAACGGTTAGACGCTCCTCCAAACCTTGACCCTTGATCATTTACTAATCATTGGATGCTTCATTTCCACCGTTAGATCATAAATGAGCTCTCACGGATTGCCAACGTGGCAATCCATGATTGAGACATTTGTGGTTCCATTGTGAGTGTGTAGAGTGTAAAATATCTCATTTCTTATGCTATCTTCAATCCAACGTGTCCTCTCTTTGATGGGTAATGACCAATGAGAAAGGTTTGTGACGTCTAACTCTGTCCATGTGTAAATGATCCTATGAATTGTCCTTTGTACCCTTTAATTTAAGCTTGCCCTTTGTTTTGATCATGTTGGTAAAAAGTTATTACGGGATGAAAATTGTAACAGCATTACCGTTTTTATTTAACTGAATGAAAAAGGGGTTAGTTTGGGGATATTGCAAACTTGTCCCCTCTGTATTTGAGTAATGTAAATAGAATACTCCACCAATGTCAAACATCATTTTAGATATGGCACAATCAGGCACCTGGAGTATTATAAAATGTGGTATGTCTTAGGTTTTGGGGCCTTGTGAGGATACATGGAAGGTAAAATGCCCATTTAGCTTTTAAGGGATCATTTTAGTGTAATTTTGGAAACTTGAGGACATATTGTAACTTTGGGTCTTTGTCTTCTAGTCCTTGACTTTGACTGATTGACTTGAGTTTGACCAATAGTTTGACCATAGTTTGACATTTTTGACTTTGGCTTTTAATCCCGGCTTCCTTTGTGCCTCTTCCGTTCCTCGATTTCCCGTGTTTGCCCGTTTTTTGATCGTAGCCTTAAAATACATTGGTGAAGTGGTAGATTGGTTCTAGCTAAGATTAGGACTCAACATCTAGCTTAGTGTCGGAAAATATTGTAAGCAACGCGGTTTATGTGTTTAGGCCATAAAACACAAGGTTTGTTATGTTGGCCACAAATTCCCCAAACTAAACGATTGCGTGTCCTCACGCAATATTACATGCCTTATAACCAAATACCTCGAAACCTCCCTAAACTAATCCTTTAAGAAGTAGTAAAGTCTTTGCGGAGAAAGAGTTTCTAAGTCACAAGTTATAAAACACCCGTTTTCCCATTTTCAAAACTTTTTCTCTTTTTTATGATTTTTCTTAATAGACTACCTAACTACAACTTGTGTGACATAATGTATTGTTTTCATTACCTTTGTGGTAACTTTAAGGATCATGGAACAAAAAGCACAATTAAGTGTCTAAAAGATAACTTCATCATTCCCGATTTTTCACTTTTCCCAAACTAAGCTTACAAATAAGATCACCGTTAAGCACGAGCTAAGATGCTAAGACTACTTATAATTATAACTTGTGAATTTTTCTTCCCGACACATATCATATATTTAAGTGTGTGTGTGTTCAAATTAATTTAAACCATTAAATCCACAAATTTAGATAGTTGTAATCCGACTAAGCTTTACACATGGGCCTTTTGGGCTAATATGTTAATAATATAGTAAGATCACAACTCAAAGCAAACAAAAACCTCCTTAGCTAAGACATCGTTGGTTCACTTTCCCCATAAATGACTTTCTTCTCTAGCATCCCACCGTCATCGGGTAAGTGCTAAGGTTTTTGAGACCCCATCCGGAGAATAATAATCGAGACGCATGAACTTCCGATGAAAAAGCCTTGTAGACTTTTGCAAATGTTGGTTCAAAAGAATACTTTGGTTTTAGAAAAGGAAACTTTTACTATTTATTTTCTTATTTGCAACATACACTTTATTCACATTTGGCTAGGAACCGGTATCACTTTTCTTTCGACGTCACATCGGCCACGCCTCCGACAAGAGTCCGTGTACTTATTATGATACCGATCCTAAATATACATCATCCATCCTTTCTTTCGATGTCACATCGGGAACGAACCGATAAATGCCCATGTACTTTATTGCGATGGAGTTTGTATATTATTATTAACACTAAGGATTTATAACTTGCATCCTTTTTATTCATCAACTATTTTTTTTTCTCTTTTTTTTGCAACATATTTCATTCATTATCTTTGCAAATAAAAAAATTTCGTTTTAGAAAACCAAAGTATAAACTTAAACCAAAATTCTTATTTACAAATGATGTCGACTACATCGATAAAGCTTTTTCTCTAAATATGTTGATTAGACTTTTAAGAGTAATAAAACTCTAACTTGTAAAAATTAAAGAGAACGCGTATGATTAATCATTTTAAGAACTTCGGGGAAGAAAAATCACAAGTTATTCTTATAAGCCTTTAAGTTTTCCAAATAAACTTTGTTTAGCATCCTAACTCGTAATCAACACTATCATATCTTATTCTTTGCAATTTAAAATCTCTAAGAAAGAAATTCGCAAATACTTAGCGTATATAAAATCCAACTTGGCATATTTAAAATCTACTTGAGATTAGCACAAGTCTTCATTTACTAATGATTTCAAGTCTAGCATGTTTAAAGTCTTCTTGAGACTAGCACAAACTATCATCATTAATTATTAAAGGAAAAAGCTAGAACTCAACACGTTCGATCGGGTTAAAAATTACTTTTTATTCTTACCAATGGAAAACCTACATTCGTGTCTAAACACTTATTTTTTATTTTTTTTCATTTTTTCATTTTTTCTATCACTTTTCTACAAATAAAATTTAAAATTTTTAAATTTTTGCTATTTTTGGGGAAAAACAGGGTACGTGAGAACAAAACAATAAGTAGGTAACATCAAATCGATAGATTCCCTCCCCAAACTAAAACGAAACATTGTCCTCAATGTTTAAGGCCTGGTTCTACGAAAATCTAAGCCGTTAATTAATTATGCAAAGATAAACGTGAATCGATAAGATGAAAGGATATCGGATTTCCCCAAACTAATTGCTAACAAAAGATAGGAAGCTCGAGTGAACCAGGACACAACACCGAACACAAGAGGCTTCAAAAATTGTCGGTTCAATCCTACAAAAATCACAAGCACAAACAACGAAAAATTGGAAGAGTACAAGCCTCTTCACATCACAACACATTATTGTTAGAAAATAAGAAAAAGAAAGAAATGGATAAGCATGGGGTGAACTCCCACGAAGCGGCTTGTTTTTGTTCACCGAGTCGCTAGCTCGACTCGATCCCTGAATTTATTTGTCCTTAGGGAGAGCAATTGTGGAAGAAAGAAGCTTCCATTAAAAATACCTCCGGCTTAAGATAAGAAAAATGAAATATGACGATGCCGGGGTCAAAAACAAAATCCTCACTCCCGAAGGAGAAAATCAAAGGTGAATTCTTGGGGTAAGTGAAATATAGAAGAAAAGTCCAAACGATAAATGTGAAGGAATAGACATCTTCAACATTTAGGGATAAAATCTTTTCACCATGGTAAAAATCTTCTTTAAGCATAACAAAATCGTTTTTTACAGCCATAATGGGCTTTACACTCAAGCAAACATCCGGTGGTTCTGGAGGAGGAAGAGGAGATGACGGTTCAAGGATAGATGACTCATTTTCGGGTAATAAAGTGGAATTATCTTCATCTTCGGAATCATCATTCTCGACACCTGGTGGAATTACTTCATCCGGACCGGGAATTATGTCGATCTCTTCTTGAACGGGGTTACTTTCTTCAACGGGAATAGGAGATGTAGGAAGAGACTCAATTATTATACTTGGACTAGCATGAAAATTTTCCTGTGATCGAGAATTTGAAATTTCGCAAAGCAATGCCATAAGGTTAAGATATTCCTCGTGTTCTCTAGCAATCATTGAAGGATTAATTATGGTTCCTCTAGCGAACTCATGATGAAGAGGATCATTCTTGGAATAAAAAGTGTCATGGTGGGATTCATTTTGTGGAGAAGGATTAGGAGTGGGCTCATCACCAAGCAAATTATCAAGAAAAGCACAACTCCTTCTGAGTCATAATAACCTTCTTCATAATCCTTTGAAATTTCCTTAGCAAGAAAAGCATCAATCTCATCATTATCGTCTCAATATCATTTCTTTTTGTTTCCTGGCCATTCGAATCATCTCAACCTTATCGGCAACCAGTGTATTGAGCTTAAAACAGGAATATCCTCAGAATTTGCGAACATTGGAATTCTTCACGATCTCGACATCTTTATCCTCTCGATTTAAAAGGGGGGGGGAACCGAGGATTTCTGTTGCTAGAATTGATGTTCATATCATCAATTCGAAGAGAGGATTCGAATAAACTTGCGGAAAAAATTTTTTTTGAAAATCCTTTATTGAGAGATCTGAATTCAATCATACACCGGGTGGCTGATGGGGTAACAAATTTTATGAGGTAGTAAGTTCATAAGGCGCGATATCTTACCTCAAAGGATTAATCACTTAGACTTTTTTTTGACGCGAGAAGTAACTTAGGAGGAGGAAGCATCAGATATGAGGTATGGTATGCCATCCTAAATGGCTTATCTTTTGAAAAAATAAATGATTGGAATAGAATGAACAAAACTGCTGATCCTTGTTTTTTCTCAGTTTTGTCGACATAATAGAAAAGTTCTTCTTTTCCAAACTCCTAAAAGTTAATGTTTCCTCGTACAAAATCATGAGTGAGCTTTTCGATCAGTGCGAAGGAAAAGGGTATTCCTGAAATATGGGCAAGACTCTCGGGCTTTGGTACCTCAAAAATTAACATAATTATAAATCCGCAAGAAAAGTGAAACCATCAACTTCTAATCTACAAACTACTCCTCAGCTCATACCCAACTCGGCCGTGTGCAGTAATTGAACAGAATTAGCAAGCTTGAGTGTCATTCGGAGGGGGGCGTTTTTTTGTTTATTGGTTTTTTAGGGTTTTTTTTTTTTCTTTTTTTTTTTTTTTTTAATGTTTTTTTTTTTTAAAGCTCAAAGGCCCAAGTTTGCTTGTAGATAGAATTGAGGAAAAAGGTTAATCTGACTAGCATACGGAATAGGCTAAGCAATAGTCCTATACAAAAATAAAGTTCTTGTAAAGCCAACATGGGAATAAGAAAATTTTCCAAGATCTTTGAAGTTTTATCGAGGAACTTTGTTCAAGGGGATGATTGCGGGAAAAATTCGGGACGATTCAACGGTTGTTTGTATAAATGAGCGATATAATATGAGTTTCTCTTTATGTTCATTAGATAATACCGCTTAACCCATTTGTTGATTTCGGCCATTTCATTGAGAGAATTCTTTGTGACAACCACGAGATATTTCTGTTCAAAAAGATTAGCACGTTTCAGCTGATAGCATTTGAATTTTTAATATGTTTGTTTAGCTTTCACCGTTTAACCGGGAAAAAGTCGTTTTCGTTGTTTCTGAGGATTTAGTCCTCCGGGCGCGAACCGGGAAGCAACACGATTGTGTTAGTATTATTTTGACAAGAGCTATGTTTGTATGTTTTTAAGCAATGTTTAAAATTTTCTTTATTTTTCAGTGATACCGTTATTTGTTTCGTTACTTGAGTTATCCGTGTTTTACCTAAACTATAAGCTTAAGCCTTTGCAAGACATTCGGGTAATTTAAAATCATTTTGGGAGCCAATAGAAAACACAAAGATTATAAAAAGTAAAATGGTCCCCATCCCACATTGGCAAAATCTTCGGTGGTCAGAACCAAGACAAATCCAAATATGAATTGGTGGACAAGTTTTGAATTCAGAAATAGTATTAAGACAAGCTCAAATCCAAATGTTAAATTATAAACTTAAGCTAAAACTCAGTGGGGAATCTATTTTGGCAACCCCATTCCTCACATCTGTGTTCATTTTTGGGTCACAAAACTACACACTATTAGTGGCTTGTTGAATGTAAACATTGTGTTATATAAATTTATTCATAGTATTTGTTCATTCACATTCACACACACAATAAAATCTTTACTTCACTTTTCATCTTTTTCTTTAATTTTTCTCATTGTTGCGAACCAAAATTCACCAAATAAACACCATTCATTTTTCATCTTTAGATGATAAACACTTGAAGATTTTTATTGAACGGTTTGTTCATTTGTATCATCCGCGGTATTCGTTTAAAACACATTTGGGGTGTCATCTATCTTTGTTCACAGCAAAAATCTTTAATGTTTTCGTAAGTCTTTTAAATTATCTAAACCTAAACTTGTACTTTTATACTTATCATGATGCAATACATACTTGTTGTTAAATTTATTTTGTAAAAAACAAAAGGGTTTAAAAAAACATACATAACCACTCTTAAAAGGCTTGTTCATATATTTCGTCATTACACATAAAAAAATATGAGGAAATTCTGCTAGTTATTGTGATAGTGGTTATCTTCGTTGTAAATAAAAATGATCTATGCTATCGTTCATTTTGTTTAATACTTCCTGGTTTTTTAACAAGCTTGTGAAAGATTATTTAATTCTTTTAGCTTAATTAGGGGCTTGTATTATATTTCCGGCCCTAAATAGGAAAAAAATGAAAGATTTATTGTTTAGGACTTGTTTGTATTTTTGGACATTTATATTTTGCTTTAGATTATTTTCTAGTTTTTTGTGAATTCTAGGAAACGGGACACATATGAACTATAATATTATTAGGCTCCAATGAAATATAGCTGTAATATAGTTTATTAGGGCTTAAAGCAAGTACCCTACCATACGAGACCCAACACAATGAGATTTTTTTGAGCACATATGGTTTGGCTTAATATACTTGAATTATTGTGAGCTTAATTGATAGCTTACTCTTGGTGGGCACAGTTTTTTATTATTAATATTTTGATCTATCGGATAAATGGAGTAAGTAAAACTACATTTTCGGACTACGGAGCAAATGACCAACTCATATATGCAAAACACCAAAGCACATAAAGCTACGGTTGTATTTTTTTGGATAGTTCGGTGAGGTCTGACTTATTTAAAGAAATGTACCGAATTTAGAGGTAGTTACGTTTTTTATTTTTAGGATGCTGAACGTTACTATTAATAATGGATTGATGCACGAATATGTTGTAAATTATGGGAATGTGGTTTTGGAAAGTGGTTTTAAATTAAAGTCTTCGACTCTATTGGGAAAAACGTGTAAAAACGTTAGGGTATGCCGAACATTTTGTTTAAAAAATCTTTATACTTAGTAACTATCTTGGAAAAACATAAATGATATATACTCGATAAAATTACTATTATGTTGGGAAAATTTAAAATTATAAATAAACAAGTTTACTCATTGTATTAACAAATAACAAATATATTATCTATATTAAGTTAATATAATATTTATATATGTTCGTTTCGTAAAAATTCGCAATTCACTAAGACATTTTCTTAATGTCATAACTATCGTTTACTAAAAAGGACAATGAATGTTGAATTGCAATGTCATTTGTTAGTAGCGATACCTTCCGAGTCTAAATCGAAACCATATTCTTTTAGGTTTTACCGTGTACCGTTTCGTTATTCCAGTGACAATCACTTTTAGACGTATACTATTTACCATCTATCATCAATGTAGAGTTCATAGCCCACTCTTTTACTCGTTTTCTTATATACAATGTTTTTATAACTGTAGGGGTTGAGGGGGGGTGGGATTAAACATTGATTGTTATTATTAACTGGACACAAATTACTTTTGCGTGAGATTTTCCCTGTTAGTGATGACTAAGTTAGAGTTATAGCCACATACTGCCCACACTTATCTGAACCCAGTCAATTCTCTTGACCGGAAGAGGGACCGGGTCCCGGACTTCGGGAGCCGCGTGAGTGTCTATTAATTATAGATCTATTTGGGATTAATTATCCCTATACGGGTGAAGTAGAGTAGCGCTCACTTCCCTCGGGACGTGCCCGATATAAACAGGAACTATATACCATTGTCGAAATTAAGAAGGTAGTCTGGGTCAGTTACCTCAGGGGCTGTATTAACATAGCAATGGTAATGCTATAAGATGTAATTAGCTTCGGTGTGTCATGTAGCTTAGTGCAACGTAAATACCTTTTTTTTGTGAGTCTGTATTTGTTATAACTGTATCATTGCTGATGATATCTTGTGGGCTCAAACTTATAACTACGTTTTGAATTAACCTAAAGAATTTCACTCAACTTTAGGTTGTCGTTTTAAGCATTGTTTTTTTTATCACGTGCTTAGGCATGGTTGCTTTGATTGACTTCATATGTGGGGTCTATTTGCCTTGTACCGTGTTTAACACAGAGATTTATCTATGTTATAAATAACGGTTGTTGAACTAAATTAAGCTTACCGCATTAATTTTAAACCTGTCGTGAACCTTTTAATTTTATTGATGTTAACCTTCTTTATTATTATTTTCAAATCTATGCAACTGTACTCAGTGTTTATTTTCAAAAACGTACCATTAGAGGTAGTTCTTTAAGCTTTTGTACTGAAGATGCGAAATCAAGTCAAACGAATCACGGACCACCGAGTTGTGTTCCGTCCAGGCCAGTCTGGGGGTGTGACTACGTTTTGTGTTATCAAAGAGCCAAGGTTATCAGAGAAACCAGGTAGTATAAACTAGGATGGACTATAACCTGTATGTGATACTACGTGAGTATGTGTCTTTACGTGATTCTTACATCAGTACGTATAACATATACCTATGCGTACGTAAGAAAACTAAATATCTACGTATTAAAGATTACAAGTTTATCTAATATTTTCTACTGTGTTTCTTTTTTCATATTTCATGAGTAGATCGATGACTCATTCATTCATTGCATTCATTCATTTTGAATTTCATCCAGTTAACATTCAATTTTCATCATTTGTATTCGCATCATGCATGGTTGATTATAAAGGATGTTTCTATAATGACAACTTTGCTTAGTGCAGGTTATGAGCTTTTTTACGAGTAAATATCTTCGATTTCATTCGGATTCATATGAGGATAGAGTGGTGGGACACCTATTGTGATCAGATGTGATCTTGTTCGCGTTAACTATCCCTACATACTATTCAGGAACACCACATCCCTGTTATTTACGCACCTGCTACTCAAGTACTGATCATCACCAGTTTTACCACATGAGACACACTATCATAGCACCTTCTTATAAACCACCCATCCCAGACTATACACCAGCTTCGCATCAGAATTACTCACCTGCATTGATTCAGATGGTCTGATCCATCTGAGGATCCATACTCAGACACATTATCACCACATTACCCAGTAACTCATCCTTCTTATCAGAGCGATTGATGACTACACAGTAAAAAGTGATTCACCAGAAAGATACACCATCATCTCACTACCATGTATTACATCCTTTCAAAGAGATTACTTGCCTTCTACCCAGAGATCTACCTATCATACCCGTTAGTCAATGTTATGCTGTATTTTAGAAATCTGGATAGCTCTATTCCTTTTGGATCGACTTACCACATCCATATTAATGGGCCCGGGTACAATGATTGATGCAAGGGGAAGAGGGTTGGACCGATACCCACTATCCGTCGTGCTTGAAGTGAATCCCTACTGCATCATTCTTCTCAGATTCATCATCAGAGAAGGAGAATCCTCAATCGATTTTCCATTAGGATGCTTAATCTGATCCCTTCATTCGAGGACACCTATTGGTCAGATCATTACTTCACCAGATTTACCGGGTTACTTCTGCTGGGGGGCTATCTCGCAGAGACGTAGGTCCCCTTATGACATCTGTATCTTGCTTATCACTGTATACGGAGCTTTATATCCTCGTCTGTGCTTGATTTGATAGACCATTCGACTAAGAGGTGCGTAGGGATTCTGGTTATTTGGCAGATGGTATTAAAGATAAGAGGCTGATCTCCTAGAGTGACTCTAGTTTGAGGGGATGTATGTTATGTAAGAGTTAGTTGATGAGCATCATTTAGAGAAGGAGGATAGTGATCCATGAGAGGTTCAGTCAGAGATTGGACGGTGCTTGTGCTTACGCAGATGCACTTCAACGGGTTGAGGGTTTGATGCTAGAGTTCGTAGTTGAGAATGATTGTATCGAGATGAGGATAGACACAAGAGATGGGTTTGAGAGGCCCGGGTCTAGAAGGGGGTCTGAGTTGAGAGCGGTTTTACGCATCCTGTGATGCCACACGAGGTATTAATGGACTGCATAGGAGGGTATCAGTAGAGGTTACGTCATGATACATGGGGGAGATTTGGTTTAGAGGTTCCCAATGATCACACTTCAGGGCTATACAAGTCCATCGCATACGGCTATTATTGAGGGCAGTTCAGACCGTGAGCAGTAAGGGACCACGTGGATTTGTTTGTGGTTTGTTGAGCTCAGGCAGAGTCTATGGCTTTTGTACTGAGAGGATTGCTGAGTTGGAGAAGGGAGATTAATTAAAGGAGGAATCTTAGAGGCACCTTGAGTGGTTTGAATGTGTCAGAGAGTTGGACCGACTCCAGCGACGGGCATGTCACGTATAGCCGAGGGAGTTGAGACTAGATGCGACGTCTTCGCTTTTTATGACTATTCTAAATCAGATAAGTGAGACTACGTTAAGGCCAAGAATTGACGGCGGTGTGCTAGGAATAGAAGCACATGGTGCTCGTTCTTAGTTGATGTTGCGTTGTATATAGGAAGAATTTAGTATTTAGCGTTTAGGGTATGACCGGTTTGTGTTAGATTTTGAAACTAGATATTTTTCGGTTTATTTTGAAACGCTTGTGTTTGGATGTAATCTCTTTATGTTTCTGATGATATGGGAAATTGATATTTATATTGATATGATCGTCTTGATTATGGTTTACTTATGCCTTATATGTCATGCATTATGGGAATTTCCTCGTGATTATGTATTTGATCGTTCTATTTTCTATGTGATAACCGTTTAAGAATTTTATTTAAATATTTTTTCCTGTTTTGCCTGTTAGTGACTCTTGCAAAATCACCTTGTAAAGTCTCACCCAAGAGCGTATATTGTTGTGTTATAGCGAAGATGCCTAAGCTACCGATCTGGAGACCGTCCTATGGTCTTGAGGAAGTTTGATTGAATTGGTTGCTCGGGCGTAGCCGACAGGGAGAGTTGGAGGCTCGTGAAGCCGCCAGGAACCCTCGAATCCCCTGATTGTGGATCGGGGATGAACTTGAGCGTAGGGTGGAGAAAGATGGAAATGGAAAAATGGAGGATGCGAAACAAGAGGAAATGGAAAGGGACGGAAATCATGGTAGGGAAATGGAAAATGGAGGGGAAGGAAATGGAATCAGAAATGGGAATAATGGTCATGAACAATGCGGTCGGTTTCAAAATGCCATGTGGCTCGAGGAGTGACTTTACAAAGACTTAATGAAGTGCAAGCAAACACATATTTCTCAGGAATCTGAAGGCATTGTTTGGGATTGACCCGCTGGTTTGAGAAGCTGGAAAAGCAATGTGTTCAATAATCAGTAATTTGTACCACATTTTGCAAAGTTTCAAGTGATAGTATGCTAAATGCATTACTGTCTTGGACAGTGCTTTGAACATGGTGGTATATCTCATAAAGTAGAACACATTGGTGTTTGAGGCTGCTTATACACATGAATTGGAGTTTGAACTAATGAGATAGTTGCTGCAACAGAAGTGTATTGTCCCAAGGAATGACAATCCAGACAGATGGGAAGACTGAAATTGTGGAATTTCGGCCGGCCCCAAGGAATGGGAATACGGACCTTGAATGTCTTACAATCAAATGGTTTTTGAGGAACGTTGGTTTTTGTTGTGTACTAGAAGGTCCATGATGAAGAAGATTGAGCCCAGGATAGGGAAAGGAAAGTAAAAAAAAGGGAAGGAGGGAATTGGAAGAGTGCGGGGAAAAGGGGGGTGGAGGAAAGAAACGAAAAAAAAAGAAAATGAAAGGGAAGAAAAGAGGAGGGGAAGGGGAAGGATAAGAAAGAGAAAAGAAAAGAATAGGGAAAGGGGGAAGAGTGAAATAAAAGGAGAAAAATGGATAAGGGAAAGGAAGGAGGGATAAAAAATAAAAGTAGGAAAGGGTGGAGAAATACGGAGGAGATAAGAAAAAGTGAACAAAGGGCAACTGAAAGGTGGAAAGGGGAAAAAAAAGGGAAAGTTTTAATTTGGTAGGTGTTTAACGGGAATACACTTAAAAGGGAATGTTGATTTTGCATGCCTATTCCTGCCAGACTTAAGATGCTCACTACGCAGTTGCTAACCAATTGATGGGACAGAAAGATCCTAGTGTATATGTGCTACAGGGAGTGCTGAGAATAAGAGGAGCGATGGGTAGAAGTTAATCCTACAGGGATAAACGTGGACAGTAATCGCCGTTTCAAAAGACAACAATTCACTAGTACGGGCAGAATGTAGCCAGTGCTATATTCGGTGGAGAACCAATGAATAGAAAGGGAATTCATGCTGGGCCATCTACATATAATGCAATAAGTGCAGGTTAGCTACCATGAGAAGGGTTATGTACTTTGATGGTGTGGGAAAATGTAAGAGGGTTGGTAATCAGACTTGAGGATTGGTAGGACCTGCTATTGCTCCAAACATCTCAATTGGGCTTCAGTGGGGATTCAGCAGGGTTATTATTTTGTATGAGTGTTGGAGAAGACAGGGAGACTTTCCGAAGAAGGATTGTCACTTAAGTTGAGAGAAATCAGAACGTCGGGGACAAACAGCAAGAAACAAGAATGGAAACAATGACTGGAACCAGAATTGGGAAGGTAACGAAACTACGGCGAGAGCTTCAGCGCTATTGGTGGAGGAGGAAGGAAAAACAAGACCCTGATTATAACGGTCTGTTCAGGGTTAGTTTCTTCTCAATAACTGTCATGCTTCTACTGTTATTTGAATTGCTGGCGCCGATAGAAGTTTTGTTTGTCGACTACCTTTATGTGCTTTGCTTGATGTTACACCAACACTTTTGAACCACTAGTTAGTTATGCCGTTAGTATTAGTTAGGTTATTTTTAGTTTTTAATATATAGATTTTAGTAGAACTTGCGTACTAGGGAAGAGATTTCAGAAAACCAAATATTGTTCTTAGAGAGGTTGCCAGTTAGAGGACTTCTTAGTGTCCATCGTTCGACATAGAAATCTAATGCCAGTAGAGCATGGTTTATTTTGACGTCCGTTATTGGTATGGATTGGTTTAGACGAAATACCACGCGTGGATCGTTTGTTACGAGAAGGTTGTCAATTAGGAATTCCTTATAGGAATATGAGGGTTGTTTGATAATACGAGGGGAAGTTGCGACAGTGGACAGCAAGTTGCACTATCATATCGTGCACGAAAGACCCATAAAGTATATGAGAAGAGGATAGTTCAAGTTTTATCTAGCACAAGGTTACATCAAGAAGGTGAGGATAAGTCGGAAGGGAAAAGCGCGGTCATGAGGATGTGCCAAAATCGTTCAGGGTACTTAAACCCCCACCCCCTCCAAAATAAAATACGAAATACTAAATCAAAAATATAAAATAATATAAATAATAATGATAACAATTTCCGGATGTCTTTCCTGAAGAATTGCCTGGGTTACGCCTACTCGACAAGGTTGATTTCACAATCAGACTTAGTCCCTGGTGATGCACCTGTAGCACGAGGCACCGTATCGATTAGCACCTGCCGAAATGCAAGGTTGTTTGATCGTTTCCATGATCTTTCTGACAAAGGATTATATAAGGCCGAGTTCCTCACCTTTGGGAGCACCTCGTTTTGGTTTGTGTAAGAGGAAGTATGGTTCTTTCAGATTGTGTATAGACTCATCGTGATCTGAACAAGCTTATGTGAAAAATAAAAAAGGAAATAAATAGGAAACGATAACCACTTCTGAGTAATCACGATGATTTTTATTTTGATCAATTCGCAAGGATAAGAGTCTTTCTAAGATGTTCGAACACTGAGATCTGGTTTCATAATCTCAGAGTTCGTGAGGTAGACATTTCCAGACAGTAATTTCATTTACGGAATACGCTATCGGTCTACTACGAGTTCCAAGTATGAGTTTGGTTGTGACTAACGACTTACCAGCAGTTTTCATGGGACTTGATTGAATAGGGTGTGTAAAACCATTATCTGGGTAGATTCGTTAAATTGTGTTCTCGATGATATTTTGATCTACTTACCAAAAAGCATAAAATGAGATGATAGGACTTCTTAAAGTTGATCTTTGAATTTATTAAATGAAGGAAGCATTGTACGCCAAGTTCTAAAAGTGTGATTTTAGTTGTTCGAAGGTTACAATTTCTTGGTCCACGTGATGATAGTGAAAGGCTTCATGTTGATCCGCGAAGATTGAGGGCACAATCAAGGATTGGAGCCCGTCACCCAAGACAGACCTACTCGTGATTCGTGTCATTCTTATGGTTTAGCTGGTGTACTACTGAGATTTTTCACGAAGGCTTTTCAAAAATCGCTAGACCTATGACAGAAACTGACTCAGGGAAAAGCAGTGAAGTTTGATTGGGGAGAAGAGGAGAAAAGGCAGGATGCTTGCAATTCCAGTTGTTGAAGCAAAAAGCTGATGTAGTGCACCAATCTTGGCTTTACCAGAGTGGGATGTCGAGGTGGGAATTAAGCGATGGCGTGGGTAGGGGAAGCGGTGAAACCCTTCGGTCCGGTTTATATTGCGAGATGCTTCGCATAAAGGGTTCAGGCTGCCGGTTTTGATGCAGAGAGAGAAGAGTAATAGATTATGCATCCCGCCACTTAAGGTTACGAAGTAGAACTATACCAAACTTACACGACCTAGAGCTGGTTGCGTAGTGGTTTTGCCCTGAAAATGTGGACGGCATTAATCTGTCAACAGTACAAGTGCGTTGTGTTCACCCGATCATAAGAGTTTTCCAAAACATACTCGACCTGTAGAGCTGAATATGAGGAAAAGACGTTTGGTTTTAGAATTGTTTGAGGACCCTACACTCGAGATTCGATATCATCCAGGAACAGGGCGAACGCTGTTGGTGGCTGATTGCCTGAGTTCGAAACGGAAAGAGAAGCAAAGCCGCTAAGAGTTCGGTGCATTGGTTAAGGACTTATAGGGTGTTTTTTTAACCTTCCTAAGCAGATTTTGACTGTGCCACTCAATCGGGAAGCCAGAAAGGAAATGAAGAACTTCATCAACGAAGATTTGCGTGGCTATCATGATTATCAATTAGAACCTCGTGATGACGGGAAAGTTGTTGCTTAAAACAATCGAAGTTGGATTCCATGTCTTGAGTGATTTGAGGGCCTTGATTAAGCATTTGTGTCGGTTTAAAGTCGAAAGTATTTTCCATCCACCCTGGGATTGGATAAGATGTATTCCAGAGACTATCGAAAGAAGTTATATTGGTGGCCTAACATGAAAGCAGATGATTGCTCACTTATGTCAGCAAGTAGTGTTTACTATGTGCAAAAGGTTTAGATTAGAATATCAGAAACATCTCCGGTTTGTCTCGTTTTCCAACTAGAGATCCCAAAATGGGTGGGAAATCGGGAGAACATATACAATGGACTTTGTGACAAAACTTGACTGAGGGACAGCGGGTCCTCTGGGCAAGACACCGATTGGGTTATCGTGATCGTATCAAAATCTGCTCATTTCTTGCTATGAGAGAAGATGACAGTTTTAGAAAAAAATTGACGAGACAATACTTGAAGGAAGAATAGTAGTCTAAAATCATGGTAATGTAGACTGGTTTTCATTCCATCTCTGATCGCGATAGGAAAAATTACTTTCACTATTTTTGGAAGTATCTCCATAAAGCATTAGGTAATCGATTGGATATGAGTAAAGCCTTAACCATCCAGGGACGATAGGTCAGAGTAGAGAACCATTCAGACGTTTAGAGGATATGTTCCGGGCCTGAGTACTCGACTATCTGGGATAAGGTTGGGATAAACCCACTTAACCGTTTGTAGAATTTTGTATATCAACAGTTAACCATAACCTGCATTAAGGCTGACTCCGTTTTGAGGATTTGTATGGGCGCACAGTGGATCGATCGCCTATCTACTGGGCTGGAAGTTTGGAGTACAGTCAGTTCACTTGGCCACAGAGGTATCATACCTCATAGATAAATCCAGATGAGGAAATAGATTCAATCATGAGCCCATATCCAAGTCGCCCCAAGTGATCGTAAAAAAGAGCTAAGCTCGATGTCAGAAGAAAAACCTCTTGAGTTTCAAAAAGTAGGAGATAAAGGTCATGTTGAAAGCTGTCTCCCTTGGAAAGGATGTGATACGTTTTGGCAACGGGGGGGAAAGCTGAACCCATCAGTTATATTGGACATTTTAAAGGATCATCGCCAAAAATAGGAAACCGTTGCCTATCGTTAATAGATAATTCAGAGAAGTTAAGTAGTCGAGTTCATAGATACGTTTCACGTACTCGAAATTGAAGAAATGCCATGGCCGGAATTGACGCATGATTTACCATTAGATGCGGATCAAGTTGACGGACAAATTGAATTTTACAATTGGAAGAACCTGTTCAGATTATGGGACCGTGAGGTTTAAGCGTCTTGAAGCAGAAGTGTATTGCCGATTGATCCTCAAAAGTCACGCTGGAACTCTCAGGAGAGGTCCTGATGTTCATCCTCGGCGCGCGTGATAAGACCAAATGACAAAAGAAAATACCCGCACCTATGTCTCAACTCTGCACCGCCTTAGCAGAGGTTCGCTGTACCTAAGCTTTGAGGACAAAGCTTCATTAACGGGGGAAAGAATGTGAACATACCCGAGAATTTCATGTTCAACAAGTTAGACGTTTTCGTGCTTTGCTTAGATTGTTGAAAATTTTAAATATGTTTTCGTTTAGCTTTACCGTTTAACGGAAGTTGTTTCGTTGATTTTCTTAGAGAATAGTCATCCTGGGTGCGAACCGGGACCGACAAACGTCTTTGTAGTATTTTGGACATATGCTAAAGTTTTTTCGTTTCTCTAAGCAAATGTTTTAAACATTTCATAATTTTTGGTGATACCAGATTATTTGTTTTCGTTACTTGCGTTATCAAGTGTTTTTACCTAACACTATAAGCTATAGCCATGCAAGTCTTGGGAAGGAATTAAATCATGTTGGCAGAGCTACTTAGCAACTAAGATTATAAAAAATTAATTGTTCCCCACACAATTATACACCTTGGCAGATTTTCGGTGCAAACTAACAATCCACTGGAATTGGATGGACAAATTTTTGATGCAAAACTAGTATAAGACAAGCTCAAATCACATGTTATTAACTAGCTAAAACTCTCACTTGGTGGATCAATTTTGGTACTCCCTTCCACACTACTTTTGTCTCATTTTTGGTACATTACGCACTACACACTATTATTGTGTGAAGTAACACTTGTTGTTAATATAACTCTTTTCATAGTCATTTGATTCATTACTTCTCACAAACACTATAATCAAAACTTTTACTTCACTTTTCCATGTTTTGTCTTTTTTTTATCTTGCTTGCCGAAACAAAATCACAACAAAAACCATTCTTTTTTCATCTTTAATCAAAAACTAGTGAAGAAATTTTTCATCTTTGATCAAAAACACTTGAAGATTTATTGAAGGTTTGATCATTTGTATCATCCGGGTATTTGTTAAACAACATTTGGGTTGTTATAAATCTTTGTTCATCATCCAAATCTTCTAGTTTTTGTAAGTCTTCAAATTCTTAAACAACTTGTACTTTTATACTTCTCATGATGCATACATACTAGTTGTACAATTTATTTTGTAAAAACAAAGGTTTAAAAACTACATAAACCCTAAAAGGGTGTTCATATATTTCGAACCATACATAAATAAATATAAGGAAATCTTAGTTTTGTGATCGTGGTTATTTTTGTGTAATAAAAATGATATGCTATAGTTCATTTTGTTTGACTTGTGTTTAACAAGCTTGTGGAAAGCTTATTTAATTATTTGGAGCTTATTAGGGCTTATATATATATTTCGGCACAACAAAGAAATAAAGAAAGATTTATTGTTTAGCTTATTTTGTTTTGACATATATTTTGTTAGCTTATTGTCTAGCTTTTTGTGAAAGGACAAATGATAAACTTATTCGGCTCAATAAATAAGCTCGAATATAGTTTATTTAAAGCTACGTCCCACATACAAGACCCAACACCATGAGATCATTCTTGAGCTCATATGGTTTGGCTTATTATACTTGACTTATTGTGAGCTTATTTGATAGCTTATCTTGAGGTCACGTATTTATTACTTAATATTTTGCTTATCGAATTAAATGGATAAGTAAAACTACATTTTCGGACGTAACGGGCCAAAGCCCAACATATATGCAAAACACCAAAGTATAAAAGCTACGGTGTAGTTTATTGGATAAGTTCGTGAGTGACTTATTTAATAGTGTACGATTTAGATGTTTTACGTTTAATTATTTTTAGACGTCGAACGTTACGATTAATAATGGATTTGATGACGAGTAAATTGTAAATATGGAAAGTGGTTTGAAAGTGGTTTTTAATAAAGTCTACGACTTTGGAAAACGTGTAAACACGAACGGGTCATGCCGAAATTTTGTAAAATCTTTATACTTAGAAACTATTTGGAAAAACATAAATGATAAAACATTTCGATTAAATTACCTAACTATTTGGAAATATTAAATGATAAATAGCAAGCTACTTATGTATTAACAATAACAAATATAATATCTATATAAGTAATATAATATTATATATGTACGTTTCGTAAAACTCGATCACTAACGTTTTTAAATATATAACTAACGTTTGCTAAAAATGACAATGAACGTGCATGCATCAATATAGTACGATAACCTTCCGAGTCTAAATCGAAACCCATATTCTTTTAGGTCATACCCGTGTACCGCCGTTCATTCCAAGTGACCATACTTTTGACGTATACTCTTTACCTTATCATCAAGGTGAGTTCATAGCCCCACTCTTTTACTCGTTTTAAATAAATGTTTTATAACTTGGGGTGAGAAACATTGCTTGCTTTTAAAATTGGACACAAGTACTTTACGTGAGATTTTCCCTGTTTACGTGTTGCCTAAGTAGCTGTTAGACCACTACTGCCCGAACTATCATGAACTGTCAATCTCTTGACTGGAGGACCGGTCGAGGGAGCGCGAATGAGTAAATAGATCTATTGGGACTAATTATCCCTATCCGGGTGAGTAGCGCTCACTACCCACGGGGTGCCCGATAAACGGATATATACCATGTCGAACTTAAGAAGGTAGTCTTGGTCAGATACCTCGGGGGCTTGTTTCAACCTAGCAATGTACTGCTATAAACGTAATTAGCTTCGGTGTCATGAGCTTAGTGCAACGTAAATACTTTTTATGTGAAGTTGTATTTGTTATAACTGTCGCATACATGTTGATAACTTGTGGTCCACTATAATAACGTTTGAACTAAACCTATGAATTCACTCAACTTTATGTTGACCGTTTTAAGCATGTTTTTCTCAGGTGCTTAGCATGGATGCTGTTGATTGACTTATGTGAAGTCTATTTGCCTGTACCGGTTTACCAAGAGATTTATCTATGACTTTAAATACCGTTGTTGAACTTATTTAAGCTTCCGCATTTTAACCTTGAATCTTTTAAATTTAATCGATGTAAAACTTATTATTATTATTTTAAATTTATGCAACGGTGTTTATTTTCAAACGTACCCTTAGAGGTCGTTCTTTATGCTTTGTACTTGAGATGCGCAATCAAGTCACGCCTCCGGACACGTGTTCCGTCCAGGCCCCGTCTGGGGGTGTGACAAAAACGTATAAAAAACTTTTGATCCGCTAGACCCGTCTAATACCCTTGAGAAACCCATCTATAATATTAAGGGAGACGCGTCTAGACCCGTTGAGAGACCCAATTAGACTCATATATAATATTAAAGGTGAAATGCTAGACCCGTCTATAAATATTAAAGGTGACCCAACTAGACTTATCCCTTAAAAATATTTACCCAACTAGACTCATCTATAATATTAAGAGAAAAATGCTAGACCCATCTATAATATTAAAAGAAATTTAACCAATGGGTCTCAAATTGTCACCTCTAACCACATATCTCACAATATATTTGACACATGTCT
>BQNB010018556.1:0-7500 GCA_026074375.1 Tanacetum coccineum
CAGCCGTGATTGTTTTCGAAAGAATGGGTTATAAAGAAGTAGTGGCATGGAATGCTTTAATCAGTAGGTACGCTCAGATTGGTGAGGCTGATCTTGCAATGGAACTTTTTTGCAGATTACGGTTGACCAATGTGCACCCTGATCCTGGGACCATTGTTGGTGTGCTATCAGCATCGGCTCATTCAGGTGATCTAAACCTTGGAAGCAGCATTCATGGGCTAGTTATGAAATACAGATTTGAATCCGATTCTCATGTGAACAATGCGCTTATTGACATGTATGCCAAAAGCCAAAACCTTTCCTCTGCTGAACTTTTATTCAGCTTGACCAAAAGTAAAGATCACGTACTATGGAATGTGATGATTAGTGCATATATACGACATGGGTGCGCTCAAGAATCAATTTCTACGTTTCACCAAATGAAATCTAATGGTTTTTCTCCTGGTTTAGTCACATTTGTGAGTGTACTTCCTGCAGTTGCTTATTTGGCAGACATAAAAGAAGGTACATCTTTGCATGGCGAAATAATTCGTATGGGGTTTCTTTCTCATACCACAGTTAGTAACACCCTTATCGACATGTATTCAAAATGTGGGCGTCTTGATTATGCAGAAGCCGTCTTCAATGAGATTAATGATAAAGATAATGTATCTTGGAATGTAATGCTAGCTGGATATGCGTTAAACGGTCGTGGGGATTGTGCGTTTAATTTCTTTTCACGTATGCAAGAAATTCTTGTAGAAATCGATCCAGTGTCATTTGTCAGCGTGTTGTCTGCTTGCAGACACGCGGGTCTTGTTAATGAGGGCAAGAATGTATTTAAATTAATGACAGAAAGACACAACATCGAGCCAAAGTTAGAACACTATGCTTGCATAGTAGATTTGTTGGGAAGAGCCGGTTTGTTTGATGAAACTTTGCGGTTAATTGAGTCAATGCCAATGGAACCGGATGCTGGAGTTTGGGGGGCTTTATTGGGTGCGTGTCAAATGCATTCTAATGTTACAGTAGCAGAGTTAGCATTAGATAATCTTGTGAAGTTAGAGCCCGGAAACCAAGCTCATTATGTGGTGCTGTCAAGTATATATGCAGAATCTGGCCGATGGGCTGATGCAAGAAGCTTAAGGATGAAGATAATCGAGTCCGGAGTCAAGAAAACTCCAGGGCGTAGTTGGATTAATGAAAACCAAGATGTACCAGTTCTTGAAGGATGAGAAGGCAGGCATATAATCGCAAAAAAATACAAAAGAAATAATGGGTTCCATAATACAAGTTTTTACAAAGTTTGCAAATGAATGTTTCTGATTTAGAATTGTATAGAAGAAATAGTTTATGAACAAACTACGGAGTATAACATTTTTCTGATAAAATTTGTGTAACTTCGTATGCCATTAGTGTAAACGAAAAAAAATTGTTTGCATAGATTAAAAATAAAAAGGGCCCAACCGGGTTCGAACCGGTGACCTCTTGATCTGCAGTCAAATGCTCTACCACTGAGCTATGGACCCATTGTTGTTCAGTAAAAGAAATCTAACTTAATATTAGTAATAATTTAGTTACTTACAATTTCCATGAATTTTCATGTTTATTCCTATATCTTATTTCATGACAATAAAATACAATAGAAATCATCCAAAACATGTAAATACAATATTCATGAACCAAAAATTGATTTATAAGCCAATGGTTTTGCCATCATTATGATATTTTATGACAATAATTTACATTTTAAAAGTTTCATAGTTATTATCAATAGTAAGTTTTCCTAACAAATATGTTATTCTTGTATATTCTAGATCGAGTATTGCATGGCAAAACTCACATTATACTAAACTTAGAAGTCTTGATGACGAGCCAGAGAGTTTTTCGTGAGAGGGCCGAAACGATTCAAATTTCAAAAGAGAACATTTTGACCAGAAAAACACTTATATAAACATTGATATTAATTAAATAATACGTAGTATCTAAGTATGTCTTATTTGTTGGGCTTTATGAGCTGGGAGGGCCAAACCAACATATCCAATCTTTCAACCCATAAAATGTGAACCAGACTATATTAGCAGGCTTAATTGTATGGGGCCAAGACCCTTCCCAGTCCACTAGTGGCTCCGCCCTTGTTGAAGTATTATATTTAATCCAGAGCTTTTGAATCACAATCATTTTGCTGAGGACGTGTCCATTATCACCACGTGTTGTTTTTAAAAGGGAAAATGTTATTCAATAATAACAAAATTTTGCGGGTGTTCTGTTAAAATCACTCGAAGTGTATTTTAACTATAAAAATCATTTAAGTTTGAATATTGTTTCATTATTCTATAGTTTTAAAAAAGCCATCTTTAAAATATTCATACGTGCATTATTTGGTAGTACCTTGATAATAAACACTCATCCTTTTGATTTTCACTCATCTCAACCAACTTAATGTACAACCAACTTATGCACAAGTAAAAAAATTATACAATAATAGAATACTATTGAAACTTGTAAGTGTTGTATTTGTATTTTATCGAGTTGGGTGCGAGTTTGGGAGTGTCATATATAAAAGATTACATCATTTCGGAGTTTCTATCAAATTGAATCTTATGAATTAAAAAATTGAGCCAATCAGAACGCTTGATTTTGCCACGTAGGCATAATCGTGCGATCTGATTGGTCAATAAAAAGTCAAAATTGAATCAATTTAGTCAAAATTAAAAAAATTTAGTGAAGAAATCTGATAGAGAAAAAAATACATAAAAATATATGTGTCATATTTGTGAAAACAAAAACTTGAAAAAAGAGGAGGTAATTAATAAAAAATTAGTGGTTTAATTTTAAATAAATTATATGGATTTAAGTGTAAATTTATAAATTTATAAATTTTATTATAACTTTAAAAGATAAACAAATAACCCTTTAAACTTTATACCCTAGACTTTATATTTTAAAATACAACAAACACAAACAATTCTTACTTCCAACAAAGATGTAACATTATTTAATCACATCTCAAATTTACCCTTCATTGTCGGAATAAAATCATGTTGTACAACCAAATAGAAAAACACCGAAATACATAAATTATCGTAAATAAATAGAAAAACACCGAAGTATACTATAAATTATCGTTAAAAAAAAAAAAAAATGTTTTTCTAGCTATTTCATTGATGAGTTTGAAGAATATAACATTTTCTTTCTTTTGGATTGTAATACATACTTTAATTACTAACAATTTGAATTTCTAAAAGCATTTATTTCATTGACATGTATTCTATAGTTGAAGTTAGTTCAGCTGTGAGTCGACTTCGAGGTCTATCTAAAAAAGGGTAGATTCGCATGATATTAGTTCGCCCCCCAATATCGAGACCGAAAACAGGTATATCAAAAGAAAAAATTACTAATTATCATACCACCTGATATATAAAAGATTTAATTAATCTATTCTCTTTATATGATTTCGATAATACTTTATACATAACTTATAAAACAGAAAATATATATATATATATATATATATATATATATATATATATATATATATATATATACTATATATAAGATATATATCTATAATTATAGGATATAGTATATATGGTAATTAAAAAAAACATAAATGTTTAAGCCTCGTGCGTGCACGGGCATCAAAACTAGTAAATTGAGTAATAAAAAGAGGATTTTTTTTGGTTAAGTTATAAAGGAAGAATGTTGAATTGATAGCACTTTGAGGTATAAGACCATCACGACTTAGAAACAACACTTGATAATTCATCTATTATTACAACAAATTTCTCTAAAAAATTTAAAGTGCATTTAGTTTTAGAAATTTTATTTTAATTTTCTATTTTAATTTCTTTAGAAATAGAGAAGAGTTTTTATCTCTTGAAATGTGTTATAAAGAAACGTGATGTATTTGGTTGATGGTTTCTCGTGGATTAAGGCATGATGGTAGAATTTTTTTGTTTGGTACATATTATTGGGCTTATTATTTGGGATTCAGTGCTTAATAACGGCTATCTCTAATTCCTGGCTAAATATTCGGTTTAGAAAAAAAGAATGCCAGTGTTTCAAATTCTTTTTCAAATATGTGGGTCTCCTTTTAACCTCCATCACATATTGTTTTCTTTTTTTTATAACTATAATTTATTAAAGAGTTAATTACTTAAATGGTCCTTATGGTTTGTCGGGGTTTTTCACAAATGGCCCCTTGCTCAAAACTTTTAGCGGGTTTCCTCCCCGTGGTTTCGCCTCGTTACGGGTTTGGTCCCTCCGACTAACTTTCGTTAGTATTTTTCGTTATCTCCCATATTAGGTGATGTGTATTTTATTTTAAATATTTATTTATCAAATTTTAAATTTATAAAACTCGATTCACCTGACAAACGCACTAACGGGCAGAGAACCCGATCGTGAGTAGTGTAGAGATGGGTAAATGTCGGAGGTCGTCGGCCAAGAGCTAAAGTTTTAATTATTTTAAGTTTAATTGTCACGTATTGAGAATAGTTAAGAGTTGATTACTAAAATAACAAAAAAGTAAATTGCGAGAAAGTAATTTGAATAGAATGATCAATGAGAAAAACTGCTAAGCCTAGCCATTCATTACTACCGTCAATAGACTTATGTTTTCCTGTGCATGGTTTATTACCATGGTTTCTACAGTCGACAGACCTGATGAATATAATTAGTCTGGCCCTATAAATCTGCAATCCCGAATCCCCTGAAAAGGTTACGAAGGTTGGGCCAACCAGTCATAGTGATTAATCCAGAACTATCCCCAAACAATTGTCACTAATAACCTAAACAGGTTATTAACCTCTCTGAAAGTTGTTTCTGTGCTTTATAAGTATATAATGATAGAGCGATAACAAGATTAGTTCCTACACTAGGGATATGGTTTAAAACCTATCTTAGTACCACTATTAATCCCACGTTCAATTAACCTAATAACAGGACTAACATGGTCTAAACTACTCGCGATACTACCAAAACCCAGGGTTATACGATATTCAAAAGGATATCTAATGAAACCATGATTTAACAAGAAACAAATATTATAACGATAGTAAATTCATGACTAGAGCTTATGCCACTTGAAGTGCTTATAGCCCGTTTCTTGGCAACAACAAAGCAAAGAGATTAATAAAGGTAATCATATAGATAGAAAACTCCATAATTCTACAGATGCGGTTTATGAACGATTAAATACAAAAAGTACTAATAATGTGTTGATCTATCTTGGACATTCTGTGGAATTCTTCGAGCTTTGAGGCCTAGGTGCTCCCCTTGATCTCTGTGGAAATAAAAGATGCGAAAGTGTCAAAACTGTAGGACACAATTTATTGTATTAACGAATGTGTTACGAACGTAACCATGTAAAGTGTTTATCGCCTAAAGTGCCGACAGAGAGCTTTCCATGTTGTGGCATAAAATACGTTACGGCGTAACTAATTAGCCACGTTACGCCATAATGCTAACTAGGATGACTCATCCTACAATAATAATGATGTTACGGCGTAAAACTTTCTGGTGGGTACCCCTAATCTTGCTAGTGACTTGATGAGTCGTTGTGTGGTTGTTTAATTTATGAATTGCGTTTCACGTTTTAAATTTATATTGCCGACTTAACAAAAAACAACACTTTAACTGGCAAGTACCCGGTCGAAGGTAGTTTCGTGGTATTAGGATGTCGAGACACATGAAGCAAGGATAAAATCCTCCTTCAATTTATTATATTTTGTTTACTAAAACTAGAGTTAATTCTAATCTAAGTTCAAACCTATTTAATCCATGTTAGTTCTAATCCAAATTCTAATAGGTAAAAAGGGGAGGTTGCATGCCGAGAGACTGGCAATGGGTTTGTTGTGACTACAATCCATCAAGACACTTTAACCACACAAGCCAATTAACAAAGATAAAAGAGCGGAAGACGAGCCATATGAAAGAAAAGTGTATTAGGTCCATTATTAATACCGATTAAAATGTTTGTTTGTTTATTAATATGCAATGATTTTCTCTATCGAGTGGCATATCATTCTAGACTATAGGCAGGACTTCTTCCTAAGACCTAGACACATAATTCTGTCATAATAAAGCATCCGTATAAATGCATCCTATTTACTAATTAATAATCTATCATAGGGATTAAAGCAATGTGGATCTTATTAAACATTATCCTCATAGCGACATTACCCCCACCTACCGCTTTATACGCCAATTTTATACACTAGTATGTCACCCGCCTTGTCCCAACTATCCAATGGAGATCAGTAATTTATGTTTGAATTATCTAGGTTCACCTTACTAGTCACACTTCAATAAACCATTGGCAAAATCCAAATTAACCTAGTTAAGCCCCGAAGCGTATCCTAGACCACAGATTTAGTAAGACAATACTTGTGATTCCTATGAATTGTCTATATAGTTATTATTAATTCACTATGATGTAGAGAGCATCCAGACTCTAGATTACTTGGTCCCGTATCACTAGATCCATTGAATGATAAGGTTCCGCATACAAAAGCATGTAAACAAGTATCATGCGTATAAACAAAACAATCATTCAACGATAAATTCAAGAAATCGAGATAAACATATACAAACATTTAATCATCATAATAATGAGCTAAAAACCCGAAGGTATTAAGCCTACAAACTCATAATAAATACAAAAGGTCAATTATTTAGCCAAGGTAAACTAACCAAGTTAACGAATGCTACCAAAAACAGAACGATTACAAGAGTATATGGTAATTACTCGTAGTCTCCTATGGAATGAATGCAATTGCAGCGGGCGCTCTTCTGCTCTTTTTCTCATCTATGAAAATCGACTTTAATGTTGAGGTAACGAGAATATGAGTTAGCACACTTTAAAACTCGTTTTTTGAGTTTTTGTATTTATATGGTCCTGAAAGTCGGAGTTTCGATCAGCGATCCAATGGCTGTGAGATCGGAAGTATTGAGTTTCTTGAGAGGGTACCGACTGCTGATATCTTCACAAATCTATCACATACTATAAACCTTCATAACGACGATATTGGCCTTGTTTCCTTTGTGGTCTTTAGTGAGTGCAGGCACGGATACGTCGTATCTTCCTTAATGGATACGGCGTATTGGTCTTCAGAATAGTAATCTTCAAAATATCTTCATTTAAGCTCCAGAATGCGTGCCTTTTGCTAATATTCACCAAGTACTCCATAATTACTGCAATTCTTAAATATAAACGATTAAGTAACAATTCTTTGCAATAATTATACAAAATGGGTTAAATACATGGGATAAATGATGCTATAAAATAGACGTTATCCCCCCCACTTGAATACTACTTGTTCTTAAGTAGCCTTTAGAAGTCTATAAAATGTATCCTAAGGAATATTTTCCGTTAAGCATTTATTTGATCTATTACAAGTACACAACCAAACACCTCACGAAGTAGGAAGATGAAAACACTCAAATCACTCAACTAATCTATGTGGTAACATGTAACTAATTCGCTTAATTGCTCGGTCGTGACGAGTATTCTATCAT
>BQNB010018556.1:17500-68124 GCA_026074375.1 Tanacetum coccineum
ATTTATTTTATTAATTTTCGTCGATTTAATAAAAATCGTCATTTTAATTATTCGCGAGCCGTGCTTAGGATTTTTTTTATTCCGTCTTCGTGTCCTAAGTGGTTTAATATTCTCATAGATCACCCCGATGAGTATAATCTTTATTCTTGGCATTTTCCGTTTTGTTTCGCATTTACGTAAATTCTAGCTTAAACCACGCGTTTTAAACCTTAAGCCTTACCTTTTCTCAAATTAGCCTCACCTTCACTTTTAATTATATACACACACAATATAAAAAAAAATTAAACTTCTACCCTATAACACCCCCATATCCGGCCACCCCATTCACACTCAACCCACATTTACATTTTCCATAAAAACATACTCATTTCACTCATTTTTCTCATACATGCAAAACCATCCATCTTCAAAATAAACCACTTCCTCCTCTCCTCCATTTCCAGCCAAAATCCACCATAAAACCACCATAAAATCTCATTTTCAAGGCCCAAAAATTTAAAGGATTAAAGAGAATAGGATTCTAAGGGAAGGATAATTTTTGTTTGGTCTAAAAACTCCATCTTCACTTCCATTCATGAAGGTTTAAAAGGCTAAAGTTGTTAGGTTATTTGGGTGACTTTAATACTTGATTGTAAGTGTTCTTGAGGGTGTTTAGAAGCAAGGTTTTGAAGGGTTTTGGGTGTTCTTTGGTCCGATCTCAGCTCACAAACAAGAAGGGGTGCTTGTGTTTTTGATTTTCTTGTCTAAATCATCTTCTAGTAAGGTTATTTCTTGATTTTTGATTTTTCTTTTGATTTTGATCCATGAAACTGTAAATTCATGTTCATTTGATGTATGAGTTGTGTATAAGACGTTGGTATGGCATTTCATGTGATTGGATAGTGTTAGAATTGATGTTTGGATGGATTTTGAGGTAGATAATAGGGACTGTTTTAATTCAGTAGCAAGATGGACTTGGTACGAATTATTTTTGGCTTGTGGCCTTCTGGTAAATTGGATAAATAGATAGATATATTTCTAAGCTTCATGTGGCTAATTAGATAGGGCCATATCTCCTCCGGATGAGCGAGATATGGCCGGTTTACGAAAACTAGTCAAGTCTGGACCACTATTTGGAAAAGGAGTTTAACTCCAGATTTTTACAATAAAATGTTGGAATAAAAAGTTTATCCCTGTAGTATACACATATATATAACACCTCCATTTGGCCTCACTTTAATTTCTATCATATATTGGGATTTATGGCCGTTTTCGTAAAGGATTAAAATTCAGGAAATATTCTGGTTTGGGTGTCCAAGGGTAAACTAGTCTTTTCACATGGTTCTATAACTTTTTAAAAGGTGAGGCCTATATTTTTAGAAAATAGATTCAAAATTCTTTCTGTAGGTGAAAGCCTTGTATTTTTATCTATTACGGTTTAGGAGCTAGAGGCTCGTGAAGTTGGTCTAATTTCAGAATTTGGAAATTTACGTATTTACTTGAAATTGAAAACATATATGTTAAACGTTGATAAAATTAGAATTGAGGGATGAAATTAAGTAGATGTTTTATTACATATAATTTCAGGTTAGACACTAATTTTGGAGTAAGAATAGTTTGGGGAAGTCTTAGTGCAATGCCATGCTTATCTCAGAAACATACCTCGTGATCATTTGGTTTACTTTTACGTGTTGATTATCCTTATCATACTAAGTCGCGTCACGTCTTTTAGGTGGTGCTTAGAGACTACCTACTCGTTTGATGATTTGATTACTTCTGATCCACTTCTACTTACGATGAGTTTATAGCCTCGCCTTTCTACTTTAAAAGTTTTCATAAACCCCGCGAGGGAGATACATGCTAGTTTTGAAAATTCAACACAAGTTGTTTTTCGGTATGCTGGACCCGATTGTGAGACTAATTACATGAGTAGCTAATTTCTAGAAAGGCCCCGAATTTCATGAACTGTTAATTACCTATGATGGGTAAGCTCTAATACAATAAATAGATCTATTGGACCGTCAGGAGTATGTATCCATGGCGTGAACACTCTGTAACGGACATTGTATTGAGAATATTCTTTTGGGTAAATGGCAATAATACCTAGTGTAGGGAAATTTGTTAGCATATGTAAAAGATATAAGTTTGTGCTAAAGGTTCAGTGTCATGAGATCAATGCATATAGTAATTAATAACTGTTTGATCAGCAAGTTTTCACGATGATAAATATATATGATATCTATATATATAGATAAAAATATAAATATATATATATATATAAAATATATAATATAAATAAATAAGCGTTTGTTCACTCTTTTTATCATATAAACTCTATGAATTAACTTAACGTTTAACCCGTTGGACCTTTTATTTTATCATGTTTTATCTCAGTAATCAAGAATGATGGGATTGGAAGGGAACTGATGAGTTAATGGGAGTTAGCGTTGGAGTTTTAATAAACTTGTTTTGTTTCATTCTTCGCAAACATTTTATGATAATGTTTTAAACTTATGATGTATTGTTTTGGGGTAACGATCTTGTGGACAAGTAAACTCTGATTTTCACTAAGAATGGAACAATGTTAATATTTGTTTTAAAACGTCTCTTTTTGAGTCGTTCTTTATATTCTTATGTTGCTGCACTATGATTTAACACCCAAATAGTTGGTTCCGCTGCGTATAAATTTGGGGGTGTTAAATTCCTACACTATGGATATGGTTTAAAACCTATCCCAGTACTACTATTAATCCCACGTTTAATTGGTAATCTAATAACAGGACTAACAGGGTCTAAACCACTCGTAATACTACCAAAACCCAAGGTTATACGATAGTCAAAAGGATATCTATTAAAACCATGATTTAACAGGAAACAAACATTATAACGATAGTAAATTCATGACTAGGCTAGTACTTAAGGTTATAGAGAACTAAGTCGCTTTTCAAAAACCTAAACTATAACTTTTGTTTGTACGCTAAAGACTCCTCGTGGCCCTCGTCCAAGCCATACTTATGATTCCGATTTGAGTACTTATGCACGTTTCGGGTGCATTGTTTTAAATATTTATATAATAAATATTATGATATATATTTAAGATGTGTATATCGATTGTCATGCTTATTCGTGAAGCATTGAAAATTATTTGTTTAATTACATAAAAATGTAATTCATATATAAGATGAATATTATTATTCATAATGAGACTATTATCGATCATCACGTTCATTCATGGAGCATCGTCATGCAATTGCATATTTGCATAAGTTATTATTCATATAATAATTTTTATCTAGAGTTAATTGCATAAATGATCCATGTGGTCGTCCGAATTTAACGAAAATGGTCCCTCAAACTTTTTTTAACAGAAATGGTCTTCATGGTTGTGAAACATAACAGGTTTGGTCCCTGTGGTAAGAGGATTCATAACGGTTTTGGTCCCCAGGACCCATAACGGATTTGGTCCCTATAGGGACCAAACCTGTTATGTTTCACAACCATGGGGACCATTTTCGTTACAAAAAAGTTTGAGGGACCATTTTCGTTAAATCCGGACGACCACAGGGACCATTTATGCAATTAACTCTTTTATCTATATAGTGACCTTATATATATTTATTTTGCGTGATTTACAGATAATCATGGCAAATCCACCTCCTAATGACCTTAACGCAAACCTTCCTGAAGACGAGCCAGTTCAGCCTGAACATGCTCCTGTTATGCTCAGATTCGCACCAGCTATCCTAAATATACCAAATAATAATAATGGATGGATTGAAGAAGATGATGAAGAAGAGATGGAAGCTGAAGAGGATGATGAAGAGGAAATGGAGGCTGAAGATGATGATGTGATAGATGTTGAGGTTAATGATGATAAGGATGATGCTGAGGTTATTTATCCATATGAGGAGGCTAATCCCCTCAATCGACCACCAATCGGTTCTGATGATGAGACCGAGTCTACTATTGCTGCCCCTGTTACTAGTTATACCCTTCGGCCTATACCTCCTATTCATCAGTTTACTGGTAGTTTCTATGTTGGGGAAGGTTCATCTGCTAGGGCTCTTCTTGCTGATAACGGTAGGGTTTATGCACCTGGTCCGATGGGTTGTAACATGAAGACTCTTCACTCCAAGGTGAAGACATTAGACAAGCAGATGTCTGACAGGTACAACAACGAGTTTAGGTGGGTGAAGAAGTTTGACTAGAGTGATAAGAGGATGAACGGTTTTGATTATGACTTGTCGGCATTGGAGGCGACAGTGCGAGAGCAGGGCTCGGACCATTCTGAGATGGTTCAGATAGTCGAGGGACTGAGTAGGCAGTTTAAAGAGTTTAAGGAGAGTAATGCTTACAGGGAGATCAAAACTCTGAGGGAGGAGCTGAGAGCAACTCAGAATAGAGCAGAGTTTTAGCGTGAGTTTAGTGAGTATCGGTGTAGCCGGGCGGACCAAGCTTCATGACGCTTTGAGCGCTTGAGTCATTGGGAGTCTTAGATTAGAGAGCAGTTACCTGAGGGTATGCGATTCCGAGAGGTACATCATGGTCCATCTACCGGATCTACTCCGGTACCTCACTCAGATGAGCCATATGCCATTGTCAAAGATGTTGTCACATCTGTTGCTAGAGATGATGGTGATGATCCAGCTGTTCCTAGTGATCCCCACTCGTCACAACCACGTGGATCCCCATGTGATCATCAGTAGTCTAGTATCACTTGTAGTTTCCTTTTGTTATGTAACCACTAACTTGAATTTTCAGTTAGTAGACTTAATGCCATTTGTTGTAATGATTTGTATCATTTTTGTGAACAATGCAACAGTGTATTAACTCTTTGGATGATGAATGAAAAATGGCTATCTTTTAATTACTATTTAGTGTTATTATGATTGTTGTAATTATTCTGATTTATGTTGGAATTGATTATTTGTACATGTTATGACTATATCATTGTATAAATGCTCATGGAGTTTTCTTTGTGATATGACAGAATCATGCCACCAAGGAGAGCTCAACCTTTGACCCAAGCTGCCATTGATTGACTGATCAAACAACGAGTTAATGCAGCTATTGCAACTGAGAGAGAAAGAGTTAGAAATGAAAGACCTGCTGGAGGGCCTGCTCAAGGCCCAGCCACAGCTCCTCCTGTCCGAGAATGTTCGTTTACCGGTTTTATAAAATGTAACCCCATTAGCTTTCATAGGAGTGAAGAGGCCGTGAGGCTTTGTTGATGGATTAAAAAGATAAAAATGGTTTTCAGCATCAGTCATTGTACTGAAGGGAATAAAGTTATGTTTGCTGCTGCTACCTTTCAAGGCCGAGCCTTGACCTGGTGGAACTCACAAGTTGCCACATTAGGACTTGAGGTCGCAAATGGGGAATCATGGACTGAGATGAAGACAATGTTGACTGAGGAGTTCTGCCCTCCTGAACAAATTCAAAGGATGGAGAGTGAACTATGGAACCTAAAGGTTAAAGACTATGACATCACTGCTTATACTGCCCGTTTTAACGAGTTGGTTTTGTTATGCCCTGAAATGGTTCCGACAGAGAAGAAGAAGATCGGGGCGTATATTCGTGGTTTATCTGACAATATCAAAGGAGAAGTGACTTCATCCTAACCAACTACTCTGAATGCGACTGTTCGCATAGCCCATACTTTGATGGAGCAGAAAAGGAAGTGGGAAAGGGATGCTAAGTCTGAAAAGGATGCTAAAGGCAAGAAAAGGAAGTGGGAAAACTTCCAGAGTGGGGGCAGTAACAACAAAAATAACAAACGAAGCAACAACAACCAAAGCAACCATCATGACAACAACTGCCACAATCAGTACAACCACAGAAGACAAGGCAATGCAAGGGCAATGACTACTGCTCAAGATGATGAGGTTGATTAGGGAGGACCCGCTCCAAAATGTAATCGTTGTGGAGCATGTCACTTTGGTCGCTGCCCGCCTACATGCGAAAACTGTAGAAAGGTTGGTCACAAGACTAAAAATTACAAAAGTAAGGCTATAGCTTTCGGTGCTAACGCCCAACCAGTAGTGGTCTGCTATGAGTGTGGGGAAAAAGGCTACAAGAGCAACAAGTGCCCGAAAAGAAACAATTGACAAGGTGGAAATGCTACAGGTCGAGCTTATGCAATGAGAGAAGTGGAACAAAATCCTAGGCCAAACGTTGTAACGGGTACGTTCTTACTTAACAACCGTTATGCCAGGTTACTGTTTGATTCGGGGTCAGATAAGAGTTTTGTTAACACCAACTTTAGTCACTTAATAGATATTGAGCCGGTTAGACAAAACACTAGTTATGAGGTTGAATTAGTTGACGAGAGAATAGTTAGTATAAATACCTTTTTAAAAGGTTGTATTTTGAATTTAGATGACCATTTGGTTGAAATCGACCTCATGCCCATAGAACTGGGTACCTTCGATGTTATTATCGGAATGGAATGGCTTGTTGAGCGCGACGCGGCTATTGTGTGTGGCAAGAAGGTGGTTCATATACCTATTAAGGATAAGATGCTGGTAGTTGAGGGGGGATAGAGGTGCGTCTCGGCTAAAGGTGATATCTTGTATTAAGGCCAGGAAGTATATAGAGAGAGGATCCCAGTTGTTCTTAGCCCAAGTAACAGAGAAAGAACCGACAGAGAAACGGTTGTGAGACGTGCCTGTGATTCGTGACTTTCTCGAGGTTTTTCCCAATGACTTATCGGGGCTTCCACCCACTCGGTAAGTGGAGTTCAAAATTGATCTGGTGCCTGGACCTACACCTGTTGCCCGTGCACTATGTCGTTTAGCCCCATCCAAGATGAAGGAGTTATCATATCAACTACAAGAGTTATCAGAAAAAGGATTCATCCGCCCGAGCTCTTCACCTTGGGGAGCTCCGGTATTATTTGTGAAGAAGAAGGATGGAACCTTCCATATGTGTATAGATTACCGCGAGCTTAACAAACTAACAATTAAGAACCGTTATCCTCTCCCAAGGATTGACGACTTGTTCGACCAACTTCAAGGTTCAAGCGTGTACTCCAATATTGATCTGCGATCCAGATATCATCAGCTTCGTATTCGAGAGGAGGATATTCTAATCACTACGTTTCGGATGCGGTATGGTCATTACGAGTTCTAGGTGATGCCGTTTGGTTTGACCAATGCACCGGCAGTGTTCATGGACCTCATGAATCGTGTTTGTAAGCCTTATCTCGATAAGTTTGTAATTGTATTTATCAATGATATACTCATTTACTCAAGGACTAAAAAAGATCATGAAAAACATTTGAAGACTATCTTGAAGGAAAAATTATACGCCAAGTTTTCTAAATGTGACTTCTGGCTAGATTATGTGCCATTCCTCGGTCATGTGATTGATAGTGAAGGCGTTCATGTTGACCCCGCGAAGATAGAAGCTATTAAAAATTAGGCTGCACCAACAACGCCAACCGAGGTGAGACAATTCTTAAGGTTGGTCGGTTATTATCGAAGATTTATCAAAGGATTCTCTTTGATTGCTAAGCCTCTCATCAAGCTGACCCAGAAAAACAAGAAATATGAATGGGGCGAAGAAGAATAAGAAGAAGCGTTTCAAATGTTAAAGCAGAAACTGTGTAGTGCGCCTATTTTAGCATTGCCCGACGGAACAAAAGACTTTGTTGTATATTGCGATGCATCACTGAAAGGTTTCAGGGCAGTTCTAATGCAACGGGAAAAGGTTATTATGTATGCTTCCTGGCAATTAAAGACGCACGAAGAAAACTACACGACTCATGACTTAGAGCTGGGTGCTGTAGTGTTTGCACTTAGACTCTAGAGGCATTATCTGTACGGTACTAAATGTAATATGTTCACCGACCATAAGAGTCTACAGTACATTTTAGATCAAAAAGAGCTCAACATGAGGCAACACTGATGGATCGAACTTTTAAGTGACTATGATTGTGAAATCTATTACCATCCCGGCAAGGCCAACGTAGTGGCCGATGCCCTGAGCCGAAAGGAAAGAGAAAGGCCATTGAGGTTAGATCTTTGGTAATGATGGTACACACTAATTTACTCGAGAGAATACTTGATGCTCAGATCGAGGCGATGAGGAAGAAAATTGTGAAAGCAGAGAATCTTGGAAGACTAATCAAGCCGATATTAGAGATTCGCTTCGATGGGATTCGATACTTTGATAAGCGGATATGGTTTCCGTTGTTTGGAGGGTTAAGGGATTTGATCATGCATGAATCGCACAAATCCAAATACTCGATTCACCCGGGGTCTGACAAGATGTACCAAGATTTGAAGAAGCTCTACTGGTGGCCAAACATGAAGGCTAAAATTGCCACCTACGTCAGTAAGTGTCTGACCCGTGCCAAGGTAAAGGCTGAGCACCAAAAGCCATCAAGACTACTCAAACAACCTGAAATCCCTGAGTGGAAGTGGAAGAAGATAACCATGGATTTTGTTTCAGGACTCACAAGAACCTTGAGTGGTTACGACTCGATCTGGGTTATCGTTGATCGGTTGACAAAGTCTGCACACTTCCTACTGATGAAGAAGACCGATAGTATGGAAAAGCTCACTCGGTTGTATTTGAAAGAGATCGTTTGTAGACATGGAGTGCATGTGTCAATTATATCGGACCGAGATAGTCGCTTCGTATCTAGGTTTTGGAGGTCGCTCCAAAAGGCTTTGGGTACCGATGTAAATATGAGCATGGCTTACCACCTAGAAACGGATGGCCAGAGTGAAAGGATAATTCAGACGCTGGAAGATATGTTACGAGCGTGTGTGATTGATTTTGGGAGTAGTTCGGATCGACACCTGCCCTTGGTCGAATTCTCATATAATAATAGTTACCACGCGAGTATCAAGGCTGCACCGTTTGAAGCGCTCTATGGGCGAAAGTGTAGATTGCCTATTTGATGGAGTGAGGTTGGAGATAGCCAACTCACTGGCTCGGAAATGATCAAGGAGACTATGGAGAAGATTGTGCAAATCAAGAACCGTTTGTTGGCCGCTCGAAGTCGACGTCGTCAAAAGAGTTACGTGGATGTCAGACGCAAACCATTGGAATTCGAGGTGGGTGACGTGGTCATGCTAAAGGTATCACCCTGGAAAGGCATAATACGTTTTGGGAAACGTAGGAAGTTAAGTCCACGATATGATGGGCCATTCAAAGTCATTGATAGAATTGGTCCTGTAGCGTATAAGCTGGAGCTACCTGATGAACTCTGTAGGATTCACAACACCTTCTATGTTTCAAATCTCAAGAAATGTCTGGCGGATGAGAATTTGATTATTCCACTCAAAGAGATTCAACTCGACGACAAATTGCACTTTATCAAAGAACCAATAGAGATTATAGACCGAGAAGTGAAACAACTTAAGCAAAGTCAGATTCCCATTGTCAAGGTTAGATAGAACTCGCGGCGAGGTCCGGAGTTCACATGGGAAAGAGAAGATTACTTCAAGAGCAAGTATCCACATCTTTTCTCGAGCAAGCAAAAAGTGAGTAAGAAGAATCAAGCACCGGGACGACGCTCCCTTAATGGGAGGAGGATGTAACATCTCGTATTTAAGGTTACTATTTATCCTGAGTTTATATTTAATTTCTAAATTTTATAGAATTTATTTTATTAATTTGAGTCGGTTTAGTAAAAATCGTCATTTTAATTATTCGCGAGCCGTGCTTAGGATTTTTTTATTCTGTCTTCGTGTCCTAAGTGGTTTAATATTCCCATAGATCACCCCGATGAGTATAATTTTTATTCTTGGCAGTGTTTACGTAAATTCTAGCTTAAACCTCGCGTTTTAAACCTTAAGCCTTACGTTTTCTCAAATTAGCCTCACCTTCACTTTTAATTATATACACACACAATATAAAAAAAATCTACCCTATAACACCCCCATATCCGGCCACCCCATTCACACTCAACCCACATTCACATTTTCTATAAAAACATACTCATTTCACTCATTTTTCCCATACATGCAAAACCATCCATCTTCAAAATAAACCACTTCCCCCTCTCCTCCATTTCTAGCCGAAATCCACCATAAAACCACCATCAAACCTCATTTTCAAGCCCTAAAAATTTAAAGGATTAAAGAGAATAGGATTCTAAGGGAAGGATAATTTTTGTTTGGTCTAAAAACTCCATCTTCACTTCCATTCATAAAGGTTTAAAAGGCTGAAGTTGTTAGGTTATTTGGGTGACTTAAATACTTGATTGTAAGTGTTCTTAAGGGTGTTTAGAAGCAAGGTTTTGAAGGGTTTTGGGTGTTCTTTGGTCTGATCTCAGCCAACAAACAAGAAGGCGTGCTTGTGTTTTTGATTTTATTGTCTAAATCATCTTCTAGTAAGGTTATTTCTTGATTTTTGTTTTTTCTTTTGATTTTGATCCATGCAAATGGATGTTTAATTCTGGAAATGCATGTTCATTTGATGTATGAGTTGTGTATAAGAGGTTGGTATTGCATTACATGTGATTGGATAGTGTTAGAATTGATGTTTGGATGGATTTTGAGGTAGATAATATGGACTATTTTAATTCAATAGCAAGATGGACTTGCTATGAATTATTTTTGGCTCGTGTCCTTATGAGAAATTAGATAAATAGATAGATATATTTCTAAGCTTAATGTGGCTAATTGGATAGGGCCATATCTCCTCCGGATGAGCGAGATATGGCCAATTTACGAAAACTAGTCAAGTATGGACCACTGTTTAGAAAATGAGTTTAACTCCAGGTTTTTACAATAAAATGTGGGAATAAAAAGTTGATCCCTGTAGTAGAAACATAGAGCTAACACCTCTATTTAGACTCACTTTAATTGCTATCATATATTAGGATTTATGGTCGTTTTGCGTAAAGGATTAAAATTCATAAAATATTCTGGTTTGGGTGTCCAAGGGTAAACTTGTCTTTTCACATGGTTCTGTAACTTTTTAAAAGGTGAGGCCTAAATTTTTAGAAAATAGATTCAAAATTCTTTTTGTAGGTGAAGCCTTGTATTTTTATCTATTAAGGTTTAGGAGCTAGAGGCTCGTGAAGTTGGTCTAATTTCAGAATTTGGAAATTTACGTATTTACTTGAAATTAAAAACATATATGTTAAACGTTGATAAAATAAGAATTGAGGGATGAAATTAAGTAGATGTTTTATTACATATAAGGTCAGGTTAGACACTAATTTTTGGAGTAAGAATAGTTTGGGGAAGTCTTAGTGCAATGCCATGCTTATCTCAGAAACATACCTCGTGATCATTTGGTTTACTTTTACGTGTTGATTATCCTTATCATACTAAGTTGCGTCACGTCTTTTAGGTGGTGCTTAGAGACTACCTACTCGTTTGACGATTTGATTACTTCTGATCCACTTCTACTTACGATGAGTTTATACCCTCGCCTTTCTACTTTAAAGTTTTCATAAACCCCGCGAGGGAGATACATGCTAGTTTTGAAAATTCAACGCAAGTTGTTTTTCGGTATGCTGGACCCGATTGTGAGACTAATTGCATGAATAGCTAATTTCCATAAAGGCCTCGAATTACATGAACTGTTAATTACCTATGGTGGGTAAGGGCTAATACAATAAATAGATCTATTGGACTGTCAGGAGTATGTATCCATGGCGTGAACACTCTGTAACGGACATTGTATTGAGAATATTCTTTTGGGTAAATGGCAATAATACCTAGTGTAGGGGCAATTTGTGAGCATATGAAAAGATATATGTTGTGTTAAAGGTTTCAGTGTCATGAGCTCAATGCATTAGTAATTAATAACTTGTTTGATCCGCAAGTTTCTCGATGATATATATATATATATATATATATATATATATATATATATATATATATATATATATATATATATATATATATATATATATATGCTTGTGTTCACTCTTTTATTCATATAAACTCTATGAATTAACTTAACGTTTTTCGTTGACTTTTTATCATGTTTTATCTCAGGTAATCAAGAATGATGGATTGGAAGGGAACGATGGGAGTTAGCATTGGAGTTTTAATAAACTTGTTTTGTTTCATTCTCCGCAAACATTTTATGATAATGTTTTAAACTTATGATGTATTGTTTTGGGGTAACGATCTTGTGGACAAGTAAACTCTGATTTTCACTAAGAATGGAACAATGTTAATATTTGTTTTAAAACGTCTCTTTTTGAGTCGTTCTTTATATTCTTATGTTGTTGCACTATGATTTAACAACCAAATAGTTGGTTCCGCTGCGTATAAATTTGGGGGTGTTAAATTCCTACACTATGGATAGGGTTTAAAACCTATCCTAGTACCACTATTAATCCCACGTTTAATTGGTAATCTAATAACAGGACTAACAGGGTCTAAACCACTCGTAATACTACCAAAACCCAGGGTTATACGATAGTCAAAAGGATATCTATTAAAACCATGATTTAACAGGAAACAAACATTATAACGATAGTAAATTCATGACTAGGCTAGTACTTGAAGTTCTTAGCCTCTTATGGCAACAACAAAGCAAGAATTAATAAAGGTAATCATAGATTGAAAACTCATAATTCTTACATATGCGGTTTATGAACGATAAAATACAAAAGTAATATAAGTGTGATCTCCCTTGGACTTCTGGTGGAATTCTTTGAGCTTCTGAGGCCTTGGTCACCCCTTGGATCTCTGGTGGAATAGATGATGCTAAAGTGGCAGAATGAGGCCTCTATTTATAGATTATGAATTTGTTATGGCGTAACCTTGTAGAGTGTTACGTCGTAAAGTACTGACAAGGCTTTCCATGTTGTAGGCATAAAATACGTTACGGCGAACCCAATTAGCCATGTTACGCCATAATGCTAACTAGGATGACTCACCCTACAATAATAATGATGTTATGGCGTAAACCTTTCGTGTGGTTACGCTATAATCTTACTAGGTGACGTATCTTGCCATGAATACGTTACGGTGTAACACTATCATAGGTGTTACGCCGTAAACCTTTGTAAGAATCCGCATTTTCTTTATTTTTACGTCCTTTTCTCGTGTTTCTTGTCACATACTTGCATTTTACCTGAAAACAAGGAAATAACCGTAAAAGTATCAAATTCAAGTATTTATAAGACAATTGCAAGTATTTTTAGGGGAGAATTGACACTAAAAAGTATCAAATATTAATGTTATCATTAGGGATGGGTACTTTAGTCCTTTCACTTTTTTGGCTTTCCCTTTTATTAGTTTTCCCTTTTCTTTTTTCTTCTTTCTTGTTTCTTCTTTCTTATAACAAACACATACTAATTCAATCACCCCAAAACTGAATAAACCCTAAATCACTTCAATTTTCACTCAACCCTAATTTTGTAATCTCAAAATATATAACCCTCGAATTAAATATGTCTAATGAATCAGTTGAGTTAACACAATCTACACCAACTAGTGAAATTTCAACACCTCTTATTGGGTTTGAGATGTCTTCACCAGATGAGATTTCTACACAAACTAGTGGTGTGAGGATGAGGGGTGATGTTGTAAGGATGAGGGGTGCTGGTGTGAGGATAAGAGATAGTAGTGAAGATGTAGGTAGTGAAGTTGGAAGTAGCAGTAGTAACCGGAGGCTTAAGACAATCAATGGGAAAATAGTTAGAATGAGATGGAAAGGAGATGGATCAAGAGCTTATATGTATCATGGTGGAAGGAAACCTATAGGATTTGGTGTTTCTTGGGATCCAGTTAATGGAGAGGCTATGTTAGGAGTAAGTAATGTAAGTATTGTGTATTCGTGTTGATTCAGTTTATTAATGTAAGTTTGTTTGCAGAATGTTATGGGTATACCTGCACTAGCTTGGCCAATTAAAATTACACTAGAAGATTGTAGGATCCATGCTCAAAGACCAGAACCTGTTCTATTACAAGAACTAATGTTGGAACCACTTGTGAGAAGAATTGTGCAGTATCAAAGGAGGGTGGTTGTTCACGAAGAACCAGTACAACTTCAGGGGATCCAAGATTAAACAAATCCAAACACTACTGTACAAGAAGTCAAGACTGTACAAATTGTTCACAAGCTCATAAGTCCTCCTAAGATGAAGATTATGCTTAATAGTAGCTTAGTTAAGTGTAGTTCAATGTAGCTTAATATAGCTTTCAATGTAATTTAGTAGCTTAAGTTAATTAGCAAGTTTGTTAGCTTAGTTGACTTTCTAGTTTGACTTTTGTTCATGTTTAAGTACTCTCTTTTTGTAAACTTTATCATTAGTGAAATGAATACACTCTTCACTGATAAGCATTTCCTTATTAGCAATCTTGGTAAACTTTACCTTCCACACATTCTCCACATATACAGATTGTGTAGATCTTTTGATTTTGTTGCTGGACAAATTTAATCTAACATTTGCAGAGTATGCACTTCCTCATTCCCATTCTTTCAATCCAAATAAAGTACACAAAAGCTGCTAGACATAATCTGCTGGACAGTTTTAATCTAACATTTATAGAGAATTGGTCAATAACATCATTCCAAACACAGTTGATATTTCTATTCATAAAACAATAAAAACACAAACACATGTAAACATAAAAATTCGAGTACTTCATTAAAAAACAATTCTTACATAATTCCATTGGCCAGAATACATCATCACCAAAAAATAGTTTCATAATACCTTAAACATAAGTTTAGCTTAAGGTGGCCAAAATATCATTTGTTTATACCAAGATAATAACAAACATTGTTTTAACAAGAACATAATGACCAAAATACCAAAACACATCAAATGCTAAAATCATCTTCAACCTCCAATCTTTCTCTTCTCTTTCTTATGTGTTGCACTAGTCCCAAATGTGGGTATCTTCACTCCAAATGTCTTGTTAAGAATAGAATCCAAGATCTAGCATTTGCAAGCCCAATAACATAATTCCTTATAGGAACAAGGCTTTTAACAATTCTTGAAGCTTTAGCCTTTGAAGAAGATGACCTGGATGCTTTAGCCAATATTGATGCTTTAGCCTTTTCAATTGATGAGAAAGAAGGTTTAGCCTTGGAAGTTGCTTTACCCTTTTACCCCCTGACTTTAAAAACCAGAATTCTTCAATGTCCTCATCTGTTAAATCTTCATACCAATTGGAGGCAGATGATTATAGATGTCCCTTATGCAAGAGTACAATGACATGAGGAGCACCGAATGTAATGAAAAGCATGGACCGAGGACCGGACCGAAATACGTTTGATCCGGTCCAGTCGACGGTCCATTTTGCTCACCCCTAATATGAACTAATGAAAATTATCTCTGCAAATAAGAAAAAATTAACAACAAAAGATGCTATAATGGAAGATGTGAGGTTCAAATTGATAAGCTTGAAAGTTAAAAAGTAATGAATCAAGTGCATAAGCTAAATGCTAATGATTCAAGTGCACTGTGACAATCGTCTAAACTCAGGACAGTGACTAATAATAAATTACAATGTCTTTGACTAAAACTATGCTTGTTAAGCTAGTTTTGTGTTAGTCGAGTCATTTTCATGCTTTGTGTACAATTGCTTTAGGCATCCTCACATTTTGAACGTACCTCGACCTATGATTGTATTTAAATGTCAACTCATTATAAATGATATGCTCAAGTTATTTTAAAATAGTTAGTGTCGCCACACTTAAAAACTTAGTCCATTTTTACGCGTATACATCTTTTTGGGTATAACTCGGTATTTGAACCTACGTGATTGTCGTTGACATTTCTAGACTTAAAACATTTAGGATATAAATTCTCCGCTAAACTCAAATAAGACAACTCCTAAACACTCCAAAAAATGAGTCATGTGTAAATTTCTTCTAATGTTACTCTAGCCAAGACGTCATGTAATATGTCAATATGCCGCAATGATTATTTAACGTGTCATCAACCCACAAATTTTTATCATGATCATTTCCTACTAGTATTTAAAAATGTTTAAAAAAGGCTGTTCATACATCCAACAAGTGTCACATGTAGTATTTTATATATTGTATATCATACTCAAATTAATAAAGTAACATTATGGAGGAAATGAAATGTCCATCACTCCTACACATGGGTCATCCGCACTTCCAATTTGGCCAACATATGTATATATTTAATTAAACGTGGAACGTAACCTATAGAAGTAGATACTATATAATAAAAAAAAGGTAGCTCCCAGAATGAGTATTATCGCACAAAGAAAATATGACACTTTGTAAATACGTTACACATGGGTATGCGTTACAGGTGTTTCTATTGTCACCAACATCAAAGTAGATATATTTTGCTTCTCTTTCTTTTTCTATGTCAAGTGCTCAAAGTTTATATATACTTGGGTTTCCATCAGTAGAACAAATGAAGAATTAACATAAATAACTAAATTCATACAAAAGGGCACAAAATCCATCTTGGATGTGCGTATGCACAGCCTATGACTTCCCTAGTTATTATATATAGACAAGAGCATTTGTAAATGTAAGTAGGTCATCGAAGAGTGGCAGAAATCAAGTTTGAGATCGCGTTAGAGTATTTTAGATGTGGGTTACCGGCTTACAACTTGAACCATAAGTTTGAGTTTGTACTTGGGTCGGTGTTCGTACTTAGATTCGGTGTCTGTTCGTACGAGGGTTGTGGTTTTAGTTTCATGACTGATACGTACATAGTGTACGTTTGGGATTAATTTTCAATTTCGTGTCTCGATCTTGTACTCGTGTTCGTCTTTTTATCTCGGTCGTTTATCCAGGAGGTAATCTTGAATCTCATTTACGTTTCATTTTGATCTTGATTTTATAGCTTAGTTCATCTTGTAAATAAATTATTTTCATCTTGAAATATGATATATAAGACTACCATAAGAAAAGTGTTTCTTGTGTTTACTCACATAATAATAAGAAACTAGCCGAACAAAAAACATAGTCATCCGATATAGCCACTATTATTAGTCATGAAAAATCGGGTTTCAAATCTTTAAATGACTCATTTGACATAAAGAGCTTTATATAATCAACATAGTGAGACGAGTTAATATCTAAATTTACACTCTACCGTTTGAACCAAAAGTAAATATATGTTCATGGAATTCAGTTCTACATATTATGAATGAAGAGAAAACAAAAGAAACCTTGCATGGATTATGTTACACAAGTGGCCTTAGGCCTTAAGTATAAATTGTATACAACAATATATCTTACTACTGTAACTTAGCAATTGGTAATGAATTGTTTAAAATCTGAATGGAGGAAATAATATATCACTTACTTTTTCTATAACATTAATTAATAAGAGAATGTTTAGGTTACGATACACATATTTGTAAACTCTGTTTTATTTAATTTGAATCGGATGTACTTTCAAGCTAATTAAGTTGCCAACATATAACATTTAAAGTCCTCGTTAACAAGTTACATACTGATAATGAATGACAAAACATCTCAACACATGCATGGGATATATAGAGTCTAATTTATATATTTGGTCCCTAATTTTTAAAGCTAGCTACAACTAAATATTATAGAATTTTAAATTTACACTTTTAACCCCTGTCCATTTTATGCTCTTTAAAACTAGTCCGAAATTGCAGTCCACATCTTTTACCTTTGATCGTAATTATATTTATAAATGCTACGGTCAATCTAATCATCTAAAAGTATATATTAACATGGATAGCATATTATAAATAATACACTATTAACATCTAAGATATATTATATACTTAAAATGGGTGACCTACCTAGTTGTCATTCTTTTTGTTCGAGCACATCATTAAGATTTTTATAAATATTTTTACTTGTCCTAGGTCACGTCTAGTGAGGTCGACGTTCGAGAGTTGCTTTTAGTGATACTTGTTGTGCTCATTCTTGTACTCACGCTTTACTCGTTAAGGTGAGTTTTCACATCCCATGTTCTACTGTTTTACTCATTTTAGGGTAGAAAGCATGATATGATTATTTAAACTAAATTGGTTGTACTTTTACGAATTTATTGAACTAAATGGACTTTTGGTTCACCACTTATACAATTGGTATGTATGCTTATTTTTTATGCTTGAGTACTATTATCAAAAAGGTCCCCTGGAACTACACTACTTACTAACTCATTATGAGTCGTTGATATTTATGGATAGCGCTATTTAGAGGTAGATCCATCCCCTCACACCAACTATCAGGAGTGCATAGTATCACCTTTCCATGCTGACAATTTATTGCATAAACACACTGTATACATACCATACCTTTTTGCATCTTTGACAACCAATTGATGTCACTTGTCTCTGAAACTCATTTGTTACGAGCCTAGTATGGGATAGGTTCGTAACAGTATACTTAATACTTCTGAAATTCATTTTACTAAAATGTTTGCATTTCTTATAAATCTGTAAACTCGCCAACTATTTTCATAGTTGACCCGTTTTTGTCATGCTTTTCAGGTGATCTTTAGTAAAGTGGACATTTTAGGAAGGCATTTACATGGACGCTTTCCATTTATTTTATGTTTTAAAAACAATGACTTGTCTTTTGAACTATATCAAAACATGTTGTAAACTTGTAATATTTTTCAATTAATTCATGTATGGTGGTATCTATATCTTATGCGATGTACTATGAGTTGTTGCACCTTATGTTTCTGCTTTAGCGGGGTGTGACAAACTTGGTATCAGAGCTATGATTATAGAGAATGTCGATTTTCCAAACAAAAACCTCAACTATAACCAAAATTTCACTTTATTAAAACATCATGCCTTGAATCTTTGTTTTAACCAATAAAATACTAGTCTGACTAAACCGAGCATTTGCATCATTAATCCCTAATTATACATAGCCTGATCAACCATGTCTAATTCGGGAAGGAACATGCGATGTTGGGAGTAGTTACTTTTGAATTGTGTTAAACCAACTTTCCACTTAAATCCCTGAAAAGCAAAACTTTGTGTGTGGTGTGTGCATTACATCTTGTAGGCATTTATATTTCCATTATTAGTAACTAAGAATGCCTTTACTCCAGTTATATGTTTTATTATATCACAAAATGTCGTTAAATATACTTTTACTCTACATTTCAGTCACATTGTGCCTCATTATGCTATTAAGTATACTTTTATTCCGTACGTATTTCAGTCACAGTGTGTCACATACCTCGTCTCCCCGCATCGTCCACTCTGTTAGCAAGTCTGGACACACTGCCAGTCTCTATAGGTATCCCACATTAAACTATGAGGGAGAATCAACCATGGATACTGAGTTTGAGTACGAAATGAGTAGCGGGAGAACCTCTAGTGCTCCTAGACCTTCATCGAAATTTGTTTTGCCTTTGTTGATTCGTCGAGGCATACATATGATTTAGACTACAAGAATAAGAGTTATCAACCCATCAAGGGTGACACTCAGGTCACAACTATAGGAGACTCCCACAAGGGAAATGAATCCCCATTCTTCTCATCCTGTTTGAGGAGAGTATCACCTCGATGACCCACACATCCCTATCCCGACATGGTAGGTAAGGGGTACATGCAATAGAACCTCATGAGCTGCAATGTATACCCTAGTGAGTCCCGCAGCGTATTCTAAGCCGATGAATCGGGTTACATCACTAGCCATCCTAGGAATAACCCACCTAGCATCGAACCTTTTAATAAAGTCTTGAGATATACGATAGTTATCTTTCAACCTAGTAGAAGTCTTATTTTCTAAACTGCCTTGTCATATTCTTAAGTTATCATACATAAAGTAATCAACATCACTATCTCTGGAATAGTCGTCTATTCCTTTTATTTTCCATTGGAAGTACAAGCATGTTTAGTTACTAAGATGTATTAAAGTACCATCGCTCACGGAAATTATCACAAATTATGAAACTAAATCGAGCACCTATGAATGAGACTGTCAATAGCGATATATCTTGCCTTGACACTATTTCATCAATGTACAACTTTCCCACTTATTCCAAATGATAGGACTCTCTTATTGGTAGAAAATGCATTGAATCAGATAATCGATGTATAATTACTCAAATGGCATTATGCCCTTTTCTAAGTTCTAGACAACTTAGTCACATTATGATATGATCTCGTTTTCATAATGTGACATCAAGAGATGTAAGTTACCATAAGGCTTTTGACGTTTAGCCTTTATTAGTAAACAAGTCAAACATCTCTCGACATAGTATCTAATTGATTTTTTTTCATTCTAGACCTCAAATGCAACAATCTAAATCATTATACGTCTTAGTAATGCCTAGATGAGTTGAATACTTGGAATTATAAGCTTCATCAAATTATAATTATTTTCAAACATTGGCACCCGAATTCTATCGTTAAATATTCTAGTTCCTTAGTCATCATCTTCATGTAGTAGCACATACCTGGCTACTCGCCCTTCCTTGAGGTTTTCTTTTCAATTGAATTTTTCTGAAATTCTCTTGTAACAACAAAGGGACCCGTAGTAATGTGTACTCTCATTATTCAAACTCTAATTGGTTCTACTCATCCTTTTTGGCTTTTGACGTCAGCAATTAAATTTACTACTCTTTCGTGGATGATAAAGGATATCACAAATGTAACTCTTTACCAACATGTTCACCCTACTTGTCTTGTGTAAGATCCTTCTTATGAAACATGTACGTAAGACCCTCGTGGTTTGTATAAATAAGACATTTTGTACCATTTAGGTATTGCCTCCATAATATAAATGCAAGACCATGACTACCAACTCTATGTCACGAGATTTGACATCTCTTCTCATTTTCTTTATTTGACTTGCCGCATAACCGATAACCTTCTCTCGCCGCATTAGTGCTAAAATCTTTCTTGGTCCATCACAATATACGACAAAAATACTATGTGCCTTTAAGGTCTACTTTATCTCCGTCATCACTTACTACATGGCTTAAGGACCTTTTTCTTAACAACTCATGCAATTACTTCATCAGCTCTCGAATCTCCAAGGGATCTATTTGATGAGGTAATCAAGATATATGTGGCGCTCATGGTACGATATTGATTTTTAATTTCACATGACGATCACATAGTATCCCTGATCCCGTAATACGTCATAATATTTCTTTATGATGGCCATATCAGGAGCCTGTTTCTTTTCCTTCTACGCAGTTACTACATATGATGTATAAGCTAAATAATATTTCATCCACTATAACATATGTTATCTCTATATCACTACTTCATCGATCTTCGTAGATGGTGATCGTTCCTACGTTCAAAAATGCAACCTTACTAATCTTTTTATCGTAAATGATTATTGCCTCAATATTTGGCCACTAATTCCATACTAATTACCACAACGAATCCACCTAAATGAACAGGAACTAACTTCACCAGATTTCCCCTTTCCATCAATACTAATAAAATAATAATAATAATAATAATAATAATAATAATAATAATCACATCAAATTTATTCTTTTCATAACCTATACCATTGTCCGCTTTCTTTTGACGAATACGTCGACCTTACAGTGTCCACAAGAGCTACAACATCCACAAGTTAACGGTACGATGCAACCTCAAGCAAAGTGATCTGATCTCTTACACTCGTAACAAGTGTTCGTGCCGACTTTACATCATCATACTCTATTCATATTTCATTTTGTTCAAGTAAGGTAAGAAGTTATATTCTCCAACCTATCTAACATGGAACCAATCTTTGAACTCCTGGATCCGCTACTCACACTTTTCCATTCTTGTATTCATCTAGTCTAATTTTGAGCGACTTGTTTTTATTCTTACCAACAACTTTAGCTATCTCTACTACTTGTACAGAACTTACTGGGACACAAACTATTATAGATTTTGGTGAGGATCGGATAGAGAATGACTGATCCTTCTTTCCTCGGTATATACTTGAAGTTCTGCAAAACGTTATAACTTGGTAAATTTTCTCACATACCCCTGAACTAAATTAGCTCGTTGCTTCAAGTTTAGAAAGTCTTTTTCAAAGCTTATCTATGTAACCTCGTGGACAAAACTTCTTCCCCATCACTTTTACTGATTTTTCTCAAGACGACTCACTTACTTTGACAGTACCCATGGCCTTCTTCACTAATCTCACCAATCTAAGCTACAGATACCTATTTGTTTTTTTTAGCAACCCCAAAATTGAGCAAATTTTTTAAAAACGTTGGGATTTTTAAATAACTCTTAAGTTAATTTCATGACAATTTTTGTTTATGAGATGTGAAATTAAGTTAGATTCAAGTTGTTATTTAGCTTAAGTTTTTTGATGAATTTGCTTAATGATGGGCAAGGCTTACTCCATCAAATCTTATCACTTGATAGTTACAACTTTTAGTGGTATTCGCCATTGCAGCATAGGCTGTTGCTACAACACTCGAGTCTGAGTTTGATCCCTAGTTCTTTCGTCATAACTTTAGCTTTGATTGGTTTCTCTGTTCAAGCGTTACTTTTTTGCATTAAGAGCAACTAGAGCGATTTGTTTCAAATATAGTTGGTAATATCGCTCACACTATTCTAACATTTACATTAGCAAAATTTCTCTAATAAGAATGCTCAATGCCTCCCTTAGACTTAGCGCCTTGACCTTTTTTCACTACCTTTTCTTCATCGACCTCTCTTTGGGATGAGATTTGTGCGAGCAAAATGACTCACTTGCACAATAGAACATTCTTCCCTTATTGGAACACCCTCAAGATTCTAGTGGTTAAGAGGTGTTAAGCTTCAAGAAATGTCTACAAGTTGATAAACTAATTATCATCCCATAGGAAGTTCATTATGATGATTGATTTCATCTTGTGGAAGAACCAAGTGAAATCCTCATTAGGAATGTTAAGCATCTTAGACAAATTAAGATTCTGATTACAAAAGTTTGTTGAAAATTAAAAAATATACGTGAGAATCCTTGAGAACACACTGATTGTATGAAGCACAAACATTTTCAACTTCTTGGTGAGAATAGAACTGAAAATAGATGACAATTTACGCTTTGTTGAAGAGCCCTGACAATCATGGACCTTGAGGTCAAGAAATTAAAGCAAAGTCAAATTTCTATTTTTAAGGTCTGATGGAATTCACGTCGAGGTCCTGAATACATATAGGAGCGCGAGGACGAAATCAAACACAAGTACCTGTACCTGTTCACAAATGCTTCATCCCTAGAGGGAACAAGGTGAATTTCGAGACAAAAATCCTTTTAACGGGGAGATACTGTGACAATCGTCTAAACTCATGATAGTGACTGATAATAAATTATAATGTCGTTGACTAAAACTATGCTTGTTAAGCTAGTTTTGTGTTAGTCGGGTCATTTTTATCCTTGCTTTGTGAACGAATTGCTTTAGGCAAACCCTCATCGCGTTTTGAACTACCTCCGACCCATGATGTATAAATGTCAACTCATTAATAAATGATATGCTCAAGCTATTTTAAAATTCGTAGGTCACCACACTAAAACCTTAGTCCATTTTTTACGCGTATACATATCGTTTTGGTATAACTGGGTATATGTACCTATCATTGTTGGTAACAGTATGAGACTAAAGCGATTTAGGATATAATTTTCTCCACTAAACTCATAAATAATACAACTCCTCAACACAGCCATACATGTTCATGTGTATTATTCTTTCTAGTGTTATCTCTACCAAGTAGTCACGTAATATGTCAATGCCGCCATGATTATTTAACGTGTCATCAACCCACAAATTTTTATCATGATCATTTCCTACTAGTATTTAAAAATGTTTAAAAAAGGTTGTTTATACATCCAACAAACGTCACATGTAGTATTTTATATATTGTATATCATACTTAAACAAGTGTAATACATGTGCGTTGCCCGGGTATACCTTCTCTTTTATAATGTTTGCACAGATTAGCAAGCCTTTAAAAATATAAAGTTAGAAAATAGTATATATTTTTGGGGAAAGTAAATGTGTGGTTGTATTTTATACAAGATTAGATGTAGAACTTGTCAATAATTAGTCGTTTTAAGTTAAAACATAAGAAAACAACTTCTATCTTTTCTTTCTTTGTTATTATACTCTCATCTTTTTTTCTTTAAAAGGTGCCAAGCAATGATAAAAGTTTTTGCATATAATATACACACCAAACATAAATTCCTAATTACATCTTTTAGATTTGTGTAATTTCAGTATATGATTTCATATAATGGATTAAATTGAGATGCTTATACACGGAATTTTTTATTGAAATATCAGTTTCATTAAATGCCTACGTGATGTTTGATAAAATGCTTCATATTACTCGTATAAAGCTTTGAGGTTGTTTATGGTATAAATGGTGTGTAGAATCATAAAAGTTTGAATCGTTGCCTAGAAATTTTCATGCTCATTAGTGCAATATTTTTCTACCTATCCCACTTGTAACATGTAACACAAACATGATGCGTAAACTTGTTTACATAAAGTCGGTTTTTAACCCATTTAATCTGCACTTATCCCTACAACTTCTGAATATACAATATATTTAGCGTAAATAGGTTTTAATCCTTATGATCGAAACCTGGTTAACATAGTTACGTGTTAATGTTGTGTTATCCTAAGAACCATGATAGGAGTCTAATTGCAATAATAAACGATTAACCAAATAACGTTAAATATATATATAATTGAATGCTTATTGTAGATCTTATTTATTATTTTAGATAAACTATATCATATTACACAATCCTTGACTCCATGTGTTTTGACCGCTTTGAGCTTGATAAGTTGGTAAGTGGTAACTCTTTCGACCTGCAAAATATATGACCCGTTGCCCCTCAAGTCAATAGCAAAATCTAGATTTCACTTTCGTAAAGCCATATATCATCACCAACAACCATAAGTAACTTGATAATCTTTTTAGTATCTAACCTTGAGGGAATAAGTAAAAAAAAGAAAAACTCCATAGAAAAGTGCAATCACATTGGTTTACTAGTAAAAGCATTCTATCAAGCACATTACATTCATTTATATCAAAAACATATTGAAATTTGAACATTTAAAACCGAACACTAAGATCGAATTGAACGTCATAACTTTCCTAATATTTCAACAACCCATAAAACATATACAAATTTGATTACTATGTTCAATTCTAAACCCAAATAAGTGATACTAATAAACTAAGTTTTCAAACTTACAAATGGATTTAATATGTGAATTCTTATATGGGAATTTGTAATTTAGAGGAAGAATGAAATTTACTAATTATTTTCAGTATGAAAGAATAGTAGGTGAATGGGCAATGATAATTTAGAGAGAAGAAGATGGGAGTCTGATAAGAGAAAGAAGAGACAAAAGTTGTTTCCTTATACTTTTAACCCAAAACGATGTAGTATGGACAAGTTCTACACCTAACCTTATGTACAATACAGCCACACATTCACTTTCTCCTATATTTTTACTTTGGAAAGCAAAAATAACAATAAGGTTATAAGGCCTTAGCCATATTTTAAGCTACATCATATATCAACAATCGATCGATATAAAAGCATCATAATTAGGTAATTCATAATAAAAATGATCTTAAGTAAATGTCTAAGATATACAAAATTACTTTATAAGATATAATAGAATTAAAAAGTATATATGCATCACTCGGGTCACGTCCTTAAGATAAAAACGTTTATCATATTTCATTCACCATTCCGAATAACTAAGCTTTATATGATATGAAAAGATGAAAGTTTATTTACTGCACCATCATATTTTTGGTGTTTTGTTAAGTTAACACATATTATCCATATAAAAGGTTATTACTACTAATGAAAATTAATCACAAAATAATATTCAATGACAATATAAGTAGATTAAATGGTTATGCTTATGATCATCTACTTCAAAATAAATGTTTAATATACTAATGAAACCATGCATGTTGTTTCTTCCCATTCTCAAAATTAAATGGCACCATTTTCGTTGAGTTATTAGCATGCTTCTCTTGATGTTCAATATATGATATCAACCATCGTCTACAATGATAATACAACACCTACTATACATAGGTTTTCAAGTCGTACAGTATCATGATATCATCTCTTCCATAGAGTTTTTGTTGAATATCACAACATCCTAGCATTTTTGGTTTTGTAGAAAAGTATCAACGTAACTGCTAGAATATACATGCATATATGGTTTACGATACAAAATTAAAGAAATATTAATAATAAACTAATTTGATATATAATGGGTGCACAATCAGATAATAAATTTACATCTTCTTTGTAATCTACTGATCGATAATTGATAACTTATACAATGCATACTCCTTTTTAAATGATGTTGTATCCAAATAATACCAGATGCTTCTGCATATTAATATATGATTTATTATGTGTGGCTACAAAATGCAATCTTTTATCTTAAATAATGATGCAAGTTTTTTGAAAATCCGATAAAATAGAGATTAACTGAATTCAAAATTTAGTATTTACTTTCACTATTCATAAATTCAAGTTAACAAATCATTTATTTCTAAACTTATCTATAGCTTTTTGAGATTGTTTACAATTAGTTATATAAATAAAGGTAAGTTAGTTTCAAGATATCTCAGATATAGTAAACGTGGCAAAATATGCGGCCCACCTAGTCAAGATAAAGTATTTTCCTACAAATCAATAGATAATATATTTTATACGGTTTGAATTTATTTTTATGTCAATCGAATGGCTAAGAAATGTTGCCATGTCATGATATTTTCTTACTGCTACGTCGACATTAAAAAGGAAAATTAATAAAGTAACATTATGGAGGCAAGGAAATGTCCATCACTCTTACACGTGGGTCATCCTCACTTCCAATTTGACCAACATATGTATATCGTAATGAAAATGTGAAGTAACTATATGAGATATTATTTAAGAAAAGAAAAAGTAGCTCCCATAATGAGCACTATCACACAAAGAAAAAATGACACTTTGTAAATACGTTACACGTAGGTATGCGTTACAAGTGTTTCTATTGTCATCAACATCAAAGTAGATATATTTCGCTTCTCTTTCTTTTTCTATGTCAAGTGCTCAAAGTTTATATATACTTTGATTTCCATCAATAGAACAAATGAAGAATTAACATAAACAACTAAATTCATACAAAAGGGAACAAAATCCATCTTGGATGTGCGTATGCACAGCCTATGACTTCCCTAGTTATTATATATAGACAAAAACATTTGTAAATGTAAGTAGGTTGTCGAAGAGTGGCGGAACTCAAGATTGGGATCGCGTTAGAGTGTTTTAGATGTGGGTTACCGGCTTACAATTTGAATCATAAGTTCGAGTTTGTACTTGGGTCGGTGTTCGTACTTAGATTCGGTGTCTGTTCGTACGAGGGTTGTGGTTTTAGTTTCGTGATTGATACATATATAGTGTACGTTTGGGATTAATTTTCGATCTCGTGTCTCAATCTTGTACCTGTGTTTGTCTTTTTATCTCGGTTGTTTGTCTAGGAGGTAATCTTGAATCTCATTCACGTTTCATTTTGATCTTGATTTTATAGCTTAGTTCATCTCGTAAATAAATTATTTTCGTCGTGAAATATGATATAGAATACTACCATAAGAAAAGTGTTACTTGTGTTTACTCACATAATAATAAGAAACTAGCCGAACAAAAAACATAGTCATTTGATATAGCCACTATTATTAGTCATGATAAATCGGGTTTCAAATCTTTAAACGACTCATTTGACATAAAGAGCTTTATATAATAAACATACTGAGATAAGTTAATATCTAAATTTGCACTCTACCATTTGAACCAAAAGTGAATACATGTTCATGGAATTCAGTTCTACATATTATGAATGAAGAGAAAACAAAAGAAACCTTGCATGGATTATGTTACACAAGTGGCCTTAGGCCTTAAGTATAAATTGTATATTACAATATATCTTACTACTGTAACTTAAAAATTGGTAATGAATTGTTTAAAATCTGATTGGAGCAAATTATATATCACTTACTTTTTCTATAACATTAATTAATGATGAGGTGTTATTTTATAGACTTTTTCATGGTCATTTAACAACCTAAATCATGCAAATATGCTTAAAATACGTGCTTAATCGTTTATTTTTGTGTTTTTAGCACTTAGATGGCATTTTGAGGAAATACACGTGACTTGGACTCAATTTAGGAAGAAACAGACAAGTTCTCAACTCTACACAAAATCTGACAGGAAAAGGCCATACAGAGTCTAGAGACGGCGTCACAATTATTTGTGACGGCATCAGAATGTCCAAGAGACGGCGTTAGGATTTCTGGTGATGGCATTAGAAGTAGCCGACTTAAAGAACCCTAAATAAGATTCGGCGGGTTAACGACGTCCCAATTTACAAGCGACGCCGTCGCGATTTATTTATTATATATACAAACATAATTTTTATGGTTTCAGTGTGGAATTTGTGAGGCATATTTAGGGAACGACTTTAGTCATTATTTCAGTTATTTTTAGGGTTTTATAACCCTATTGTATCCACCATTACTCCATGTTTTAATCAAGTGAAGTTCTTTTATCCCTTTAATCTTTCAATATGTTTATGTATTGTTTGATTGAACGTTCTTCGCTTTCCTTTAACATGTTAGGCTAAATTAATTAGTGTTTGCTTATGATTGCATGAAACTTAGTTTGTTATTCCTTTTACTATTACTTCTTATTGGTGGTGTGCACGTTATGCTCTAGAAAACTAGCTTCTTAATTGCTTGCGAAGACGTCTAGAGAAACGTGATAGTGTAAAAAGGATACCATCGCAACAGTCTTCATAATACCTTGTCCTAATATGGTTGATCACCTTTTAAGTGTTTGAACGCATGTAATATACTCTTAGGGGCCTTATAATAGTCTTCATACTACCTTACTTGTGTGTTGCCTTAACGGAATATTGCATAGAAAGTGGGTTCGTGTAATTCGCTTGTGAATTAGGAAATACTTACACATTACACCGCAAGTGTGACGGGCAATAGGATTAGGAAGAGCATTCTAAGGAGTAGTGCATGATTAAGTGAACACGTTTGTTTACCTATATGAGCTTCGACACAGTAGATTAGAGTAGGATTAGATTAGTATTTAATTAGTTTAAACCAAACCCCTTCAAAACCCAAGATTTTACTTGCTTTCAAAAAGTTATAAAAATACAAAAATAATCTTCTTTCAACCCTTAAACCTTAGTTACATTCTATTCAAGCCTACCCCGACCTATTCCCTAAGTGAACGAAAAATTAAACCCCGAGTCTTGTCTATACTACACTACAACGATTAGGTGCTGATGACATCAAATAACGTCACTTTTATAGCATCATTTATCCCATGTAAATAACCCATTTTGTATGATTATTGCAAGAATTGTTACTTAATCGTTTGTATTTGAAAATTGCAGTAATTATGAAGTACATGGTGAAGATTAGCAAAAAGGCACGCATTCTAGAGCTTAAACGAAGACATTTAAAGATTACTGACTCTGACATCCAATACGTAGTATCCATCAAGGAAGATACGGCGTATATGTGCCTGCACTTCATAAGAAACCAAGATTCAAAGACCAATATGTCGTATCCAGGAGGACTCAATACGCCGTATTGAATTTAAAGAAATAAAATATTCTAGAAGATATCGAACGTAGTCCCTACTTTAAGAAACCCCTGATACGCCGTATCCATCTCACTCGATACGCCGTATCGACCAAATTTCAGACCCTATAAATGGAAAACCTAGAAATGGGTTTTCAGTGTGCTTGATTATATTTTTGATACCTTAACCACAAAGGTCTATTTTCATAAGACAAGAAGAGAAGAAGAGGTTAAGCAAAGCTATCAATTCCATAAGAAACACTTTGTAATCTCCTATACTCTATTAATCCTTCAATTTTTGGTATCATTCGTTTAACTCGGTTAGTTTACCTTGGTTGGATTATTACTCTTGTATTGATTATGACATTTGAGAGCTAATACCCTTGGGTATTAGCCATTATTATGAAGATTTGAATGTTTGGTTTGTTTATCTTGAATGCTTAATTTATCGCTAATTGCTTGTTTATGTTTATTAATTTATACTTGTTTACGTGCTTTTGTATGCGACCTATCATTCAACTGGATCTAGTGATACCGACCACGTTAACTAGATGTCGGGATGGCTCTCCATATAGTAATTTATATATCTAGACTAATAGGATCACAAATAATGACCTATCTTCGCCTTTAGATTAGTGAGCTTAGTTGGACCGGCAGGTGAGCCTTGGTATCAATGAGTACGTTCTTAATCAATTGGTAAAGTTTTGGTCAGTGGATTACTAGTATATAAATTGCCATTAAGCAATAAGTGGGTAAAGTCTCTATGAGCTAAGGTTTAACAAGATCACCATTGATTTAACCCCTAAGATAGATTATAATCAGCAAATATGATGCTTTATGCAGATGCGTTTAATTGTGACAGAATTCTACGTGTCTAGGTCTTAGGAAGAAGTAACGCCTAAGTCTTAAGAATGATATGTCGCCTCGAGATAAGTATTCATTACACTTAATAAACAAACCAACGTTCTAATTGGATTAATCATGGTTAATATAGTTTTCTTATATTTGGTTAGACCGCTCTTCTATCTTTTGTCTGTTTGCTTGCGTGTGTTATTGTGTCTTAAATTGATCTAAGTTACCACAAACTTGTGCCAGTCTCTCGGGCTGAGTACCCCCTTATCCGTTAGAATTATGATTAACATAGGTTTAGCATAGGTTTAACATAGAATAGAATTAACATAGTTTAAATTAACTTAGTTTAGTTAACCAAAATATTGATAAAATAAAATATTAGTTCTCGCTCTCAGTGATCGACACCCTCCTTACCATAAAAATCCATCTGATCGGGTACATTGCCCGTTAAAGTGTTGTTTTAGGTTAAGTCAGCGAAATATAAATTTAAAACTTGAACTATCATAAACTACAACCTCACAACGACACAATCAAGTTTTTGGCGCCATTGTCGGGGAGTGAAATTTTAACCTTGACTTTTATTTAATATTTTGGTTTTTAACATTAGATTAATATAACCCCTAGGATTAGTGTAAATTAGATTAATTAGTGTAATTTAGATTAGTGTAAAATTTTGTATATTTGTTTTTAATTGTTTGCTTGTTTTATTTGTGTGCTTGTTTGTGTGTTTTAAATTGTTTTCTATACACTGTTCTAGTTGATAACCCTTTCAACGCACTCGTATTTCCCTAGACGTGTCTACAACGATACAAACAAAAGCTAGTTTTCTAAAGCCTAACGCGCACATTCATCAGCAAGAAGCAACATTAATAGGATCTACAATCTAACTTTCATGCAATCATAAGCAAATATAAAGGAGGGTTTAGCCTAGCATGTTAAGGATAAAGCAAGAACATAGATTAATCACACAACACATAGACATATTAAATGATTAATTAATAACACTCTTACTTGATTAAAGCATGGATAAAAGGTAGTTACAATAGGGTTTTGAGGCCCTAAAAACGACCTTTAAAGCTGCTACAAAGACTAGGGTTCGTCTCCCAAAAGTTATACAAAGTTACACTCTTAAAACCCTAAAATCGATTTTGTATATATAGAGATATCGTTACGACGGCGTCATGTTGAAGTCTTGACGCCGTCGCTACGTAGATGATTCTAGATCCTCTTTAAATCGGCCACGTCCTGACGCTGTCGCTAGATCTCTGACACCGTTACTGGATAGATCACGACGGCGTCGCTTTATGCCCGCGACGCCGTCTCTACTCTCTGTAAACAATACTTCTTCAAGGATTTGGTGTAGGTCCGTAATCTTGTCCGTTTCTTCTCCAAATGAGCCCAAGTCACGTGTATTTCCTCCAAATGCCATCCAAGTGCTAAAAACTTGAAAACAAATGATTAAGCACATAATCTAGGCATATTTGCATAATTTAGGGGGTTAAATGACCCCGAAATAGTGTATAAAATGACACCTCATCAAATACCCCTACACTTGGGATTTGCTTGTCCTCAATCAAATGGGCTTTTCTACCTAGACAATAACAATATGAGGGTGATTTAACCTACTCTTTAAAAGTATTTTATAACACAACCTTCTAGACCTCGTAATTAAAAGCACGAAAAGTATATACTAGCACCTCAAATAAGTGTTTGGGATTCTCTCTTTCACCCGGGTGTATAATAAATTATAACAACTATAGGAAAACGGAAAATCAACACTCATTATATGTCATAATATATAAATTACCATGGCTGATGTAAATGGATAAAACCTCCACACTGCAAGCGCACAGCATTAATTCCATTAACTATCTAAAACTCTGTTTAAAGGGTTGTGGGGTATAGGTGTAAGATAACATATATGGAAACGGAAACGGATGGGATACATTTGGGTGGCTTTGGGTGAATTTGGAGTGGAAGGGTTAGCTAATTATTTATACGAATACACGTTGGTTTGGTTGCTAAGCCAAGAACTCGGACTAAGATATACAAACTCTACACAACTCTACATCAATCTCTTTCTTTTTCTTTTCTTGACTCTAATATAAACATAAACATAAGCAAATGGCAGTCCATACATTTTTTTTACTTTTTTTATATACATTTTTTTGTACACTTTTGCCCTGCCATTGCTTAAACATATAATACATCATGGGGGTTATAGACACACCCCTACACTTGAACTTTTACATACTCGATTATTAACAATCAAACTAATGACCCGATTTAGATTGATTCAACATAACATGGACTTACTGAGCATTAATGGGGTAATATAATACTTCTTCCCTAATTCTTCATAAGATGAATACTATCACGAATACTAATCGTCTCAAAATTGTATTTACAAGGATAAGGACTTAGCAACCGTGTACTCAAATAATTAACTTGGGTTAAAATAATAATGTACTAAAGGTGAGTACATACAAGGTAGGCTAAGGCGATTTGGTGTAACAATTGGTTTAAAGGTGACATGCTCACTTCATTAATATCCCGGCTTAAGCAGAAAAGAATGAAACCATGAGAAAAGGATAGGCACGGAGGGTTGTACTAGGGGTTTCCTGCACTAAAATGAGTGCATGGAGAGGTGTGGGATAGTTATATCGATTGATGTGAACCATCATAACAATAATTGGTGTAAAACAAGGATTAATCCTAATGCCACTTATCATAGCAAATCCTATCCTAATACCCGTGTATGCGGTCTCGGGAGTATACGAAAACGAGTTCTAGAATTAATATACTAATCGGTACACTTATTATAATTATTACCGATACCAATGCTCTAGAAAAAGGTGACAAAGACCATACGTATACATCCGTAACGACGGAATAGACACATATGACTGCATTCGAACCTTAACTCGAGAAAGCTAAAGGTACAAACTATCTTAGTATCAATAATGGATACTCGAATTCCTATAGATCTAAAGGCGAACCTCATATTTTTAGAGTGGAATTCTGAGGGTTTTTGTGCTAGTCATATAAATTCCTATTCATGAGAAGCTATTAATACTCGGTTTTTATCGGTATGTGTCATAAATTAAATTTTGGTCAAAATTACCTTTTTATGCTAGTGTTCGATAATTACCCATCAAATTTAGGAACAAAGCAAAATGGCAAATGAAGGAAAGTTTATCTAAGGCTTATTTCCCCCTACACTTAAGTTGAACATTGTCCCTAATGTTTAATAGAAGTGCCCGTAAAAACGAATAAAGGGAAAAGAAAACAAGGAAAAGAAACTAGTACTCCCTGGTTTGCTCAATAATGGAGAAGAAACATGTGATAACTGGTTAAATCATCCTCCAAGAGTCGTCTAATGAAAACATCCTAAGATCTTCCAAGCTTCTTCTTGTCAAATATAACCTGTAATCAAAGACAAAGACAACTACACCAAGCATAAAATCCATGAGATAGATATAAATACAATAAGAGTTTAGGGTTTTGACTCTATGAAAGAAGTAAAGATAGGATGAGAGTAATGATATAGTTATAGGTTTATGCAGGTTTACAAAAGAATTACAAATCTTAAATATTGCACATTTCATTCTTCAAAAATACTTAAAGATTTTGGAATTTTTACATTGCTGAAGACGCGACGCCGTCGGGTTTTATCCCGACGCCGTCTCCAGGCACTGTGAAAAATTCCTCTTCGTTTTTACTGAGAAATTTCCTGCACACAATTTTATTAGTCAAATCTAAAGAAAGTACTGCATAAAAACCAGGAATTAATCGTTACAATTATATGACTCGAAACTGACGCGAATTAATCTAAACAATTTATTTTAAATGTTTGAATTTGGTTCTAAAAACCGGATATTTCCCCTACACTTATTTTGTTGCAAAATACCTTTGATTGCAAATAAGACAAAGTAATAAACAAACAAAGCATGATTACAAAACAATTCAAACAAAACAATAAAGAATTAAAACACAAGACACTTCTAATATGCGGGAAGAATAAATATTAGGTTGCCTTCCAAAAAGCGCTTTTCTTTATTTACGAGTCTTGTAGCTAGACTCGAAGTCACACGTCCTTATGTGACTTCATGAATGCTCGCATGTCCATAAATGAGCCATTCTTTCATACTTTCATCCACTTGGTATTCGGGACCTAGGTCCAAACAGTTCTTGTACATAAATTTGTTCTTTTAGTATGCATTCTTGAACCCGTTAGTTAGATCTCTTTGATTGAGCACAAGGATGGGTGGGATCTTACTCCATGATACAGGCCCCCAATGTTTAAACCTGGGTATGGTGCGTGGCATTTAGAATGTGTAATTATCTAAGATCCTATTGAAAGACATTAACCCCTTAGCGCAATCATATTCGAGTTTAGTGATTTTCCTAAAGGGATTACCCATTACAATTTCAACCTTATTTATCTAAATAAATTCTCTTATGTCCTTACCCAAATACCGCAAATTAGTGATGTATTAAAGTTGCCTACAAACATGTGGACATCCCTAAAAACGGCAACTAAGTTTTTCCCTATACTTTCTAATCCTTCTACCAATATAGTGTTGTAGGCTTTACGCGTGATAATGTTCATTGGTAAGAAGGGGTCAGAGTAGGTGACAAAATTCCTAAATCCAATCATACATTGGAATGCCATGTCATCCCTATCAAAACTATTAATTGCCCTTTCTCGGCGTAGCATTCCAACATTCTCGTACCCAATCAATTCATTAAGAACTTCCCCTTATCCAAATCATTGTTTTGAATGAGGAAATTAGAGAAACAAGGGGTGTGTCAACCGAAATCATCATCAGACTCAAGGTCTTTCAAATTAGTCTCTGTAGGATGGTTGGCAAGTATGTTAAGGAATCATTCAATACTCTCTAAGCGAGAGTCAACAAAGACCGAAATTCTTTGTAGCTCGTGGAGCTCTTGGACGGCTTGTACGCGCAACGCAGCTGGTAGGACAGGACGATTACTGGTTGGTGGTGGATTCGCGTTCTCCATAATAAAGAATGGAATAGTCAATGAAAATTACGAGCAAACACATAAAGAAAAGGTAGACTACGAGAAAACTAATAAACGGAATTAAAGTCTTACTTAAAAGGATTCAAGCGAGTAGAACTAAGTTAAACTATGATCAAAACATAACTATTCCCCATGCAGTAGCGCCAAAAACTTGATGCGGTCGTCGTAGGACTTCAACAAGAAGTTTTATAACTCCCTAGGCAGAGTACCTAACCATTGTAGTAGTAGTATAGGCAAGAGTCGGGGGTTGTTGTTATTCTCTAGGGGAATAGGTTGGGAATGATTGATCATGGTCCAACAGAATTCTAGGGGTTGAGAGAAGATTATTTTTGTGTTTTTATATTTTATAGAAAGCAAGTAAATCTATGGTTTGAGAGGTTGGTTTGTTTAACTATTAACTAAACTAATATCTAATCTACTGGTGATAACTTTATGATAATTAAATGTATTTACTTAATCATGCATTACTTATCGGATTCCTTCTCCTAATCCTGTTGCCTTGTCACACTTGTGATGATTTGTCTAAGTATTTCCTAGGTCATGAAATATTCCGTTAAGCACAAGTAAGGTAGTATAAAGACTATTTCAAGGCCCGTAAGAGTATATTAAATGCGTATGAAATATCTTAAGAGGGATCAACCATATAAGGGGGTAAGGTAGTATGAAGACTGTTACCCGATGGTATCCTTTCTACGCACTTGCGTTTCCTTAGACGTGTCTACAGCGATACAGACAAAAGCTGGTTTTCTAAAGCCTAACACGCACATTCATCAACAAGAAGCAACAATAATAGGATCTACAATTCGACTTTCATGCAATCATAAGCAAATATAAAGGAGGGTTTAGCCTAGCATGTTAAGGATAAAGCAAGAACATAGATTAATCACTCAACAAATAGACATATTGAAAGATTAATGAATAACACTCTTACTTGATTAAAACATGGATAAAAGGTAGTTACAATGGGGGTTTGAGGCCTTAAAAACGACCTTTAAAGCTGTACATAGACTAAGGTTCGTCTCCTAAAAGTTATACAAAGTTACACTCTTAAAACCCTAAAATCGATTTTGTATATATAGAGATATCGCTGCGACGGTGTCATGTTGAAGTCCTGATGCAGTCGCTACGTGGATGATTCTAGATCCTCTTTAAGTCGGTCACGTCTTGACGCCGTCGCTAGATCTCTGACGCCGTCACTGGATAGATCACGACGACATCGCTTTATTCCTGCGACGCCGTCTCCACGCTCTGTGAACAATACTTCTTTATGGATTTGGTGTAGGTCCGTAATCTTGTCCGTTTCTTCTTCAAATGAGCCCAAGTCATGTGTATTTTCTCCAAATGCCATCCAAGTGCTAAAAACTTAAAAAATGATTAAGCACATAATCTGGGCATATTTGCATGATTTAGGGGGTTAAATGACCCCAAAATAGTGTATAAAATGACACCTCATCAGTTACTGTGTCTTAAGTAGATCTAAGTCACCATAAACCTGTGCTAGTCTCTCAGGCTGAAAACCCTCCCCTTTATTAGTTAGAATTAGGATTAACATAGGTTTAGCATAGGTTTAACATAGAATAGAATTAACATAGTTTAAATTAACTTAGTTTAGTTAACCAAAATATTAATAAAATAAAAGATTAGTTCTAGCTCTTAGTGATCACACCCTACTTACCACGAAACTCCATCTGACCGGGTACACTACCCGTTAAAGTGTTGTTTTAGGAAAAGTCGACAAAATATAAATTTAAAACTTGAACTATCATAAACTACAACCCTACACGACGGCACATCAAATTTTTGGCGTTGTTTCCGGGGAGTGAAATTTTAATCTTGAATTTTATCTGATATTTTGGTTATTAGCATTAGATTAGATCTAACCCCTAGGACCAGTGTAATTTAGATTAGTGTAAAATTTTGTATATTTGTTTATTTGCTAGTATAATTGTTAGTTTAATTGTTTGTGTGTTTTAAATTGTTTTCTATACACTGTTCTAGTTGATAACCTGATACGGCGCATCCACTTCCATTGGATACGGCGTATCTAACTTTCTTTGCCAATACAGCGTATTCATTCAACAGATTGATACGGCATATTCAGATCAATTGAATACGGCGTATCGACCGTCTGATACAGTAGCAGAAGCTAATCTTTCGCATTTGACTTTCGTATTTCTGTGTTTTCTCTTTTCCGAGCCTATCCTACTGATTGTTTATCCTCTGTTTCAGGTAGTGCATGACAAGGAGTTCAACAAATGAACTATTAACGCCTTTCAAGGAGCCAGAACAAGAATTTCAATCATCTAGGAAGCTTTTCGAGACACTAAGTCTTGACGAATCAAGATCGCCTGAATACAATCTATTTTCTGATCTAGAAGAAAATTCCGAGGAAGAAGTTGCGGAAACAATGGCGGAAACCATGGAACAATACATTAGCAAAACCCGAGCTGACTATGGATCGGGCATTGCTAGGCCTAAAATCAATGACAAGGATCACTTTGAACTAAAAGGCCAATTTCTTAAGGAACTACGAGATAACACCTTCAGCGGTTCAGATCATGAAGATGCGAACGAACACATTGAGAAAGTTTTTGAGATTGTTGACTTATTCCATGTTCCTAATATTACTCAAGATCATATAATGCTTTGAGTCTTCCCTATGTCCCTAACTGGAGCCGCGAGTCGTTGGCTAAGAAACAAACTATTTGGTTTGATTAAAACTTGGGAAGATCTAAAGACAAAATTTCTAAGCAAGTATTGCCCACCTGCTCAAACTGCAAAGAAAATAGAAGAGATCAACAACTTTCAGCAAGAACTCGATGAAACCCTTTACCAAGCATAAGAGAAATTTAAAGAACTCTTGATGAAGTACCCTCAACACTACTTGACGGAGATGCAGGAGGTGATCTTGTTTTACAATGGATTGGATGTTCCAACTAGACAAATTTTTGATTTAAAAGGTGCCATACCAACTAAGACAGTTGCCGAGGCAAAAGTAGCCATCCAAGAGATGGCAAAATATTCTCAAAAATGGCACAATGGAACATCTAGGACAAGAAGTACTGAAACTTCTGATGGATTGGCTGCAATTCAAGCACAACTTAACAATCTTAGAAGAGAAATCAAGAAGGTAAATGAAAAGGTTTATGTTGTCCAAGTAGGCTGTGAACAATGTAAAGGACCCCACTACACCAAAGACTGTCCACTCAAAGAAGAAGGTAAGACCCTTGAAGAAGCTTCTTATACTCAGTTTGGTGCACCCTTCCAACAAGGAGGGCAATATAGAGCAACAGCTCTGGGATTCTACCAAAGAAATAATGCAAATCCTTCGTATCAGGAACGAAGACAATCAATGGAAGAATCACTAAGCAAATCTATGTGTGAATTAGCAAAGAGACATGAGGAAAACTCCAACTTGATTAAGGAAATTCGAGCTTCCACTGACGCTGCCATCAGGAACCAAGGAGCTTCGATTAAAACTTTGAAGATTCAAATCGGGAAAATGAGCAAGGTACTACAGGAAAAAGGATTTGGAAGTCTGCCTAGCTCTACTGAAACAAACCCGAGGGATCATGTCAAGTCAATCTCGACTACTGTTGAAGCTGATATGACACCGATATGCCGCATCGGATCATCCCAACACGCCGTATCGGCCCAACAGAACAGTAAGTTGATGTACGAGTCAAGACGAATGACTATTCCATTTCCAAATCGTTTGAATGATTGTTACTATGATGAGAAGAAGGGATCGTATGGACTGCAATGCTTGGACGCCTACTCGTATGGAGCTACACGTGTCGACGACTCCCTACCCCGAAAAGAGAAAGACCCAGGAAGTTTCACTTTACCTTGCTATATTAATAATGTTTGCTTTGATAATGCCTTTGCTGACTTAGGAGCTAGCGTAAGTGTCATGCCTCTCTCGACCTACCTTAACTTAGGTTTATGCGAATTAGCTCACACTAAGTTGACAGTTGAATTAGCAGATAGGACAGTGAAATATCCAAAGGGAATAGCTGAGAATGTACAAGTAGGAATTGGTAAGTTTGTTTTCCTCATAGACTTCATAATACTAGATATGCCTGAGGATGTCAAAGTGCCCTTGATCATCGGAAGACCATTTTTGTCTACCGTCCACGCTAAGATTGATGTGTTCAAAAGAAAGATTACTTTGAGGGTAGGGGATAAGAAAATTATTTTTAAAAGTATGAAACCTGCTAGTAGTTTGATTAAGAGGGTCTATTTGTTAAGTTTGAGAGAAAGTATGGAACTTGATTTAGAAGCTAGGCTAATGGGAGAGACTTTGGTGTTAAATAGATCATTAGACCCTTTATATGGAGATTACATCGAATTAAATGATTTTAATGTACCATTAGGACTTAGTAGAGATCAAGTTGATGATTTAATGCCCACCATTAAGGAAGGTGAGGTAATTGATGAGCCCATGAATCACATAATCAAGACTAGGAATAATGAAAGTTTTGACAAATATCCTAGTTTTTGTGACTTTGAATGGAAGATCCATATTGATTGTGCCTACAACTTAAGATTTTCATGCTTGATTGGTTTCGAACATGTAAATGCTATTTTTTCCCACTTTTGTCCGTTAATGTGATGTCTAGAGAGTTCTACAATTCTATAATGAAGGACAAAGTTAAATACAAAGGAAAGAACGTAGTTGAGGATTTTATGAATGTACCTATATTTGTCAGAAATTTTTCTGTTGTAACTCATTTTGCAGTAGTAGAAAATATGGATGGCTATCGAGATCAAGACATGGGAGATATCATTTTTAGAGAACCATTCTGTAAAGCTTCATGTGTGGAAGCAAGAAGGTTTGATGGGTTTATCACTATCCACAATGGTAATGATAACGTAACTTACCAAATGGCGCGATCACATCCAAGGTTTAAACATCTATCCAATGCCTAATGCAACAAGATCAAGCCATTACTAAAGGTGAGTGTGCATGATAAGCTGAATGAAATCTCGCATCCATACCAATAGCTCAAAAGTTTCTACAAGGGGGTCTTGAATTTAGGACCTAAATATATCCGAGATGCGAAAATAGAAGAATGACTCACACGCGGGCACATAAGCGTGCATGAGATGAAGTAGAATAAAGCTGAAGAAAAAGTCTAACTTAAAGATTAGCTGAAAGAAAAGTGCTTCCCGGGAGACAACCCAGACAATTTTTATTTATTTTTATCGAATATGTCTTCCCAGACATCAATACGGCTTATCTGCTCCATACCATACGGTGTATTGAATGTCTGAACGTTATCAGTCCTTTATTTTTTTGCATTTAAAAACTTTATTGTCAGACCTGTCTATACGGCGTATTCATGCACATGGTATGGCGTATTTGGCAGACTGGCTCATATTGATACTTTTTATAGGTCTTTTTATACTGCGTATCCTAGTTTTTGGATACGGCGTATTGACTGCCTGTATAGTTTATTGTTTTTATTATTTATTAACCGTAGGATACCCGAGATAGGATTTTTCATGTTTTTCCTATATTTTGCACAGGACCTTGCCGGAAAAGAAATCGACGAAGTTGGTGAAGTATCGATCATCTGGAATCCTATGTGTGTTGTAGTCATGCTGGTATCTAGACGCATTTACAACACACATTCTTGCTCATAAACTCAACTTGGAGAATCTACCAAGCAAAATATCAGGGGAGTTTCTCGTTCTAATTCTTTTAAATTCCTATTTTTAATGGTTTATCTATACAACGAGGACGTTGTATAATTTAAGTTGGGGGATGGGAATTAGAGCATTACTTGTCCTATTTTTTACATTAAAATGCTTAAATTATGCTCAAATTTAAAAAAAATTCAAGCATACTTTTGTGAAATTACTAGTTTCATAACCTGCACACATAACCCTTATTAGATATTGTGAGGATTCAGCCTTATTCGTTTCCAAATGTTTACCCAGATCCCACAAAAATATGAGTGTACCGGTGGTGTTGTAGACTTTAGAACTTGGCTTGGTATATCTATTCGAGACCATAATAATGAGTACTATGGATTTAGATGGAGTAACTTGTTTAAATTGGTAAATTTCTAGGATTACACCCAAAAAGCCTGTATATGTTGTTTTATTAACTAACTACACTGGTTAGTTAACCCCCATATAAACCCTTTGTTTACTCTTATTTTAAGAGTAAGATACCCCTAGAAAAACCTGTAGAGCAATCCCTTAGGATAACACAAACTATTTGTTTCGTTACACCTTTACACCTTAACCTACCCTGTTAGATTAAGTCCATTTATCAGTTGCTAGTTGCTTAAAGTGTAAAGTATGTATTTCCTATGTCTTGTGTCATTTTCTATCTCTGGTATGGTTAGGAAATTTGCACATTGCAACGGGAATGTAAAAAGTAGTCAAAACTCATGTATTTTTACTACCATCACAATTATTGGTACGTCCGAAGAATGAAGAATCATGGAAGAAATTATCCGAAGTTATTATGATCGTGAAGATGGTGAAATTACACCGAGATTCGTAGTATAGTATGTAAAAAATAGAAAAAATTAGAAAAATCACAACAAAAAAGAGAGGAGGAAAGTTTGAAGATAGTCGGTTCGTTAAAGCTTAAACCGATGGAATTATTTAAAGGATCAATTATTCGTTGATGGATGGTTATTAATCAACGATGTAAAGTTTTGTATAAAGTGGTAGATATCTCCACTTGTCTTTGTAAAAGTAAGTAAAGTATGGGATGATTGGGAGTTGACCGTTACGGGAACGCCAACTTAGGTTGTTGTTTTTGATCTATGATCAAGACGTTTGTGTAAATATTTATGTGCCTTTATCATGGTAACGGTCGGGAAAAAAAGTATCTAGCAACTTGTACCTTATCTGTTTGGACTTAATCTATTTGTTTCGTGAATTTTTTATTTAAACAATTTATTTCCCTTTCCTAATCATTAACCTTGGGTTTTACTCGAATGAGGATGTGATCGAGTCATACACGTCTATTACGTCGTTACAGCCATGTATGTGTGACTCAACTTCCTTGTTGGTTTATTACTTTTGGTGAAAGTTAGAAGATCCATACCCTATATCATTCTTCATTCTAACCCTTGGTTAAACTCGAATGAGGATGTGATGGAGCACACATGTCTATTCCTTCGTTATGGCCATGTATATGTGATTCAACTACCTTGTTGGTTTGGTACTTTTGGTTGTGAAAGATGTATAGAATGATCTCTAAATAAAAACCCCTTTACGCCTTTATAAAAACCTTTATACCTTTATAAACTTGTTACTAACTTAGTTAGTGGTGGAGTTGTGTGTTATCTCTGCCAAGAGTATGATGAATACTCATCCGGAGTATTGCATCCGAGCAATTGAGCGAATTAGTTACATGTTACCACATAGATTAGTTGAGTGATTTGAGTGTTTTCATCTTTCTATTTTGTTAGGTGTTTGGTTATGTACTTGTAATTGATCAAATAAATGTTTAACAGAAAAACATCCTTAGGGGTACATTTTCATAAACTTCTAAAGGCTATTTGAGGACAAGTAGGATTCAAGTGGGGAGATATTTGATAACATCAAATAACATCACTTTTATAGCATTATTTATCCTATGTAAATAACCTATTTTGTGTGATTATTGCAAGAATTGTTACTTAATCATTTGTATTTGAGAATTGCAGTAGTTATGGAGTACTTGGTGAAAATTAGCAAAAAGGCACGCATTCTGGAGCTTAAACGAAGACATTTGAAGATAACTGACTCTGACATCCTATACGTCATACTCATCAAGGAAGATATGGCGTATATGTGCCCGCACTTCACAAGAAACCACAAAGATTAAAAGACCAATACGCCATATCTAGGAGGACTCAATACACCGTATTCAATTTTAAGAAATTAAATATTCTGGAAGATATCGAACGTGGTCCCTACTCCAAGAAACCCCCGATATGCCGTATCCATGTCACTCGATACGCCGTATCGACCAAATTCCAGACCTTATAAATAAAAAACCTAAAAACGGGTTTTTAGTGTGCTTGATCATATTTCCGATACCTTAACCACAAAGGTCTATTTTCAGAAGACGAGAAGAGCAGAAGAGGTCAAGAAAAGCTATCAATTCCATAGGAAACACTTTGTAATCTCCTATACTCTAGTAATCATTCAATTTTTGGTATCATTCGTTTAACTCGGTTAGTTTACCTTGGTTGGATTATTACTCTTGTATTGATTATGACGTTTGAGGACTAATACCCTTAGGTATTAGCCATTATTATGAAGATTTAAATGTTTGGTTTGTTTATCTAGAATGCTTAATTTATCGTTGATTGCTTGTTTATGTTTATCAATTTATACTTGTTTACGTGCTTTTGTATGCGACCTATCATTCAACAAGATCTAGTGATACCGACTACGTTAGCTAGATGCCGGAATGGCTCTCCATATAGTGATTTATATATATAGACCCATAGGATCACAAATAATGACCTATCTTCGCCTTTAGATTAGTGAGTTTAGTTGGACCAGCAGGTGACCCTTGGGATCAACGAGTACGTTCTTAATCAATTGGTAAAGACTTGGTCAGTGGAATACTAGTATATAAATTGCCATTAAGCAGTAAGTGGGTAAAGTCTCTATGGGCTAGGGTTTAACAAGATCATCATTGCTTTAACCCCTAAGATAGATTATAATCATCAAATAGAATGCTTTATGCAGATGCGTTTAATTGTGACAGAATTCTACGTGTCTAGGTCTTAGGAATAAGTAACGCCTAAGTCTTAAGAATTATATGCCGCTGATGACATCAAATAACGTCACTTTTATAGCATCATTTATCCCATATATATTACCCATTTTGTATAACTATTGCAAAGAATTGTTACTTAATCGTTTACATTTAAGAATTGCAGTAATTATGGAGTATTTGGTGAAAGATAGCAAAAGGCGCGCATTCTGGAGCTTAAATGAAGATATTTTGGAGATTACTATTCTGAAGACCAATACGCCGTATCCATCAAGGAAGATACGGCGTATCCGTCACCATAGACCACAGAGGAATAAAGATCAATACGCCATATCTAAAGGACTCAATACGCCATATTCAAGATATGGAATCAATATAATATTCTGGAAGATATCAAGCGTGGTCCCTACTCTAAGAAATCCCTAATACGTCGTATCCAACTCATGGATACGCCGTATCGAACCGACTACCAGACACTATATATAGACGACCTAAAACTTAGTTTTAGGTATGCAAGTGAATCCCTACGCCACCAAGTCGACCAAGAGACGATCAGAAGAGCATAGAAGGTCAGAAAAGAGCCTCAAGATCATAGGGAAACTCTTGTAATCTTCATGCAACCGAATACGCGTTTGATCAAGGTTTCTTTACTTTAATCGTTCATATATCAAACCGATGTGTATTTTTACAATGACTATGGGCTGATACCTTTAGGTATCAGCCATGTTTATGAAGATCTAATGTTTGGTTTGTTTATCTTGATTGCCTAATTTATCATTGATTGTTGTTTATGTTTATCAATTTTGAATACGGCCTATTGATCCATCTATTTGACCTTTTTCTTTCCTAGCCATTATGGACGACCCCAACATTACTATGACAGAGTACATTCAGCTTGAAGAAGAAAAAGCATGTAGGTGTAGCCAGGAGTTTAATTCGGGAAACTACTACATATGGTAAGGTCGTGTATCTTGAAGATATCTACTACTTCAAATGATTTTGATAACCAGTTCCCAGTCATTGTTTACCAATTATGCCTAACATCGGAAACCGAAAGTCTCAATCTGATTTTAAAGAACGAGTTCCCTACAATTGTGTTCAATGATGCTTTAACTCTACCAAGAAGTCTCATCTGAACCTTATGGTAAGTGGATTATCTCTACCATAAAAGGTTTATTTGTTATGTAATATCAATTTGATGAAATTCGAGACGAAGTAATACAACTTGATATAATACATAAAAACTTGTTTCCCTATAAAATTAAATTTTCTGTCAAACTAATTTAAATGCATATTCGGGGCATGATGATGAAAAATCGATATCAAACGTGTTTGGGGATTTATATATCGAGCAATTACTAATGTAATAAAAACCATACACAAGTGTCAAATAAACTTTTGAAAACAATCATGAAACACCAATAAATTTTTCAAAACTAATACTTTTAACAAAGAATTAAGTTTTAATATCGTGACATGTAATTATCTTATGATGCTAATAAATCTTATTATGAATATATATGGTGCCGTTTGGCATCTCCGTTTTGACCGCCCAATTTTGTTTTATAAGGATGAGATTAAATTGGAGCAAGTCTAACTTTAAGACTTTTCTATACACAAAAGTGTTTGCCGAGAGATAACCCGAAATGTATTTTCAATTTTTTTATCGAGTTTGTCTTCCCAGTTAGTCAATACGGCGTATCCAATCTCAATGGATATGACGTATTGAACTAACTAGACGTTATCCAGTCTTTATTTTTCTGCATTTTAATAATATTTTCAGGTTTGTCTATACGGCGTATTCATAAATATGATACGGCGTATCTCCTTTGACCAGTACATTAGATTGAATATCTACAGAATCAATAACGGATTATCCCTGGGAATGTGATACGGCGTATCGACTGTCCTGTACTATTTTAGGTTTTTATTTCGAGTCTAACCAGCGAATACACGGAGATAGAAATTGCACTTGTTTTCTTATGCTTAATACAGGACTTTCTGAATGAAAAAAGACGAATTCGGTGGAGTATCTATAATCTGGAATCTTATGTGTGTTTACAACACACATTCTTTCTCATAAACGCAACATGGAGAATCATACCGAGCAAATATCAGGGGAGTTTCTCGTTCTAATTCTTTTAATTTCCCGTTTTTTAACTGTTATTTTTATACAACAAGGGCGCTGTATAATTTAAGTGGGGAGATGAGAATTAGAACATTACTTGTCCTATTTTTCATATTAATATGCTTAAATTATGCCTAAATTTAATATTTTTTTCAAGCATACTTTTTTTAAAATTACTAGTTACATAACCTGCACACATAACCCTTATTTGTCACACCCCGTCATAGGCGGAAACATGGGAATGCAACGTAATGATCAATCATAACACAAGAAAAAAAATAGAGAAAATCTAAAATGCATAAATGATAAGTGTCATGACGACCATCAACCTCAATACAACCTTGAGTGATGTCCCAAGACAAGAACACAGCACATAGTCATCAATTATTACAATCTTAAGCCCTCGCAGGGGTCCATACAATCTTATCCTCAATCCTCAAGAAACCAAATTCATAACAAACATCAAAATGCAAGACTTCTCAAACAAGATTCCTACGGGATTCTCTAAAAGTCTGCTACAAGCACCTCACTTTAACAATCATTAACTTCACCTAAAAATGATACTCGAAAACGTCAACAATAATGTTGGTGAGCTCGTAGGTTTGACTCAAAACCTAATCGATGTGCCAATATCTCAAACAGTTGAACAACTGTGCTATATGACAGTGAATATATGCAGAACAATCAAGAACCCATGACTTAGCATCCCCGCTAATCATGTACCAAGACCTAGCATCACCGCTAGTCTTATCACCAGCGCATACCAACGCTCTTAGGGTCGTAACCCCGATGACATACCACACCTAAAGACTACCAGCTAGAGTATGTTTAGGGTGAAGAACTACACAGAAAGATCACACAGCAAAGCGTTCCAACACATAGCAGTCATAAGCACATTAATTGTACTAAAAACAAAACCACGTTTTACACAGTTCAAAAACAGTTCAAAACACATTTGAGTATCATTTTCCTCCAACGGAAAAACAAAAAAAATGTGTCGGGATTCAGAGCTTCTACACTTAGTACTGGCTATTATATTTTAGTTAAGTACTGCCAGTAATTTTGTAGATATGCCCAGAATATTAGTAATTTTTTAGTATAATAGTTAGTACTGTTAGTTATATAGTTAGTACTGCTTAAGTGATATGCATGAGTTATATTAGGAATAGATATGCATGATCACTTGACGCATTTTGTAAGCCCATTAGGGTTTTCCTTAGTGTATAAAAGGAACCCTACGGCATAGTTAGAGATATCAATTCATAGTTAGCTATTCTGTAACCTAGGCAGAATATTTATAATCAATATATATTCAAAGTTTTGTTTACATTGTTCTTCTTAGTATTACAAGTTAGATTCCGCATAACTTGTAGTATTCATAATCATAGTTTCTCACATAGTTAGTTTTGATTTATCCAAGTTAACTAAGCTTTAACAAGCTAAGAAGATCTATTCATTAGGACCCATAAGTGGTATCAGAGCTTGTAGAGAAACACTTAATAAGAAGAACTCAATCAGATCCAGATCTCTACCTACAATACAAGATGTCTAGTGAAGAACCTGCATCACAAATGGCACTAGTAAAATCTCCTCAAATGATATCTATTGTAAAACTTCCTATGCTTAAGAAGGGTGAATATACCCTTTGGAGCATGAGGATGGAGCAGTACCTCACAAACACAGATTATGGCTTGTGGCAAGTAATCATGAATGGTGATGAACCTATACAAACAACAAAAGATGAGAATGGTGTTGAAACTGAAGTACCTCTAAAGACTACTCAAGCACTATTACAAAGACAAAAAGAAAGAAAAGATAAAAGCATTCTGCTTTTGACTATTCCTGATGAATATCAACTAAGGTTCCATATAATCAAGGATGCAAAGTCTTTGTGGGCTGCTATCAAGAGTAGGTTTGGTGCCAATGTTGAATCTTAAAAGATGCAAAAGAGTGTCTTGAAGCAACAATTTGAAAAAATTTCCTTATCTGACACAGATGGCCTAGACAAAGCATACGATAGGTTTTAAAAACTTATCAGCAAATTGAAATTCATGGTGCAGCTGTTTCAAATGAAGATGCAAATCAGAAGTTTCTAAGAGCTCTACCTTTATCATAGAACAACATAGCATTGATTATGAGAAACAAAGAGGGTACAAATGAATTAGATATTGATGATCTATACAATAACCTGAAAGTGTTTGAAGCTGACATCAAAGGTTCCTCTGGATCATCTTCAAACTCTCAGAATGTGGCCTTTCTCTCTGCAGAAGACACTAACAGTATTAATGAAGTTAATACTGCTAATGGTGTTTCTACTGCATCAGGCCATAATTCTTAGGGACAAGCCTCTTCATCAACATATACTGATGATCTAATGTTCTCATTCTTTGCTAATCAGTCAAATAGTCCACAACTGGATGATGAAGACTTAGAGCAGATTGATCATGGTGATTTGGAAGAAATGGACCTTAAATGGCAGGTGGCCATGCTTTCTATGAGGGTAAAGAGATTCTATAAGAAGACTGGAAGAAAGTTAATCTTTAATGGAAAAGAACCTGTAGGTTTTGACAAAACCAAGGTTGAATGTTTTAACTGTCATAGAAGGGGCCATTTTGACAGGGAGTGTAGAGCAACAAGAAATCAAGAGAACATGAATGGAGATGCAGGGTATAGAAGCAGGGACAACACCAGAAGGACTGTACCAGTAGAGACCTCTGATGCATTGGTTGTTCAGGATAATGCTTTGATTATGCAAGATGGATTGGGATATGATTGGAGTTATATAGCTCAAGATGAACCAACTGAATTTGCTCTTATGGCCTACACTTCAGGATCTGACACAGAGGTACAATCTTGTTCTAAAAACTGTGTTAAAACATATGAAAAACTTCAAAAATAGTTTGATGAACAGAGACAAACTCTTAATAAGGCTAATCTAGAAATTGTAGCTTATCAGTTAGGCCTAGAATCTGTAGAAGCACAATTAATTGTTCATCAGAAAAATGAAGCTGTCTATGAGGAAAAGATTGCAGTATGTAAAAGATAAAGGTAATGCTGTCACTAGACTTACAAATCAGTTAGAACAAACTTTAAAAGAAAAAGAAGATTTGAAAGCTAAACTAGAACAGTTTGAAACATCTTCTAAAAACTTAAATAAACTGATTAATAGTCAAATAAGTTCTAAAGATAAAACTGGTCTAGGATATAGACATCAATTGAATGAAAATGATTCAAGTGGTAGTGAATTATTTAATAGTGTCTTTGATAGTCGTTCAAGTGATGGTGATGACAATCAAACAAATGATAGGTTCAAAAAGGATAATGGATATCATGCTGTTCCTCATCCTTTAACTGGGAACTACATGCCTCCACTTGCTGACCTATCTTTTGCAGGATTGGATGATTCTATTTATAGGCCTACAACAAATAAGACTAGTGCTAGTGTGTCTCAAGTTGAAACAAGTATCATCCCACCTAGCAATACTAGTGTAGAAATGCCTAGGGTTGAATCTATTAGGCCTAGTGGAGTTATTATTAAAGATTGGGTTAGTGATGATGATGAGGATATATTTTAGTCTGAGGACTCCTAAAAAACAGTTAAACCGAGATTGAGTTTACTAAAGCTAGGAATGAACCTGTTAAATCTGATAAACAAGCTGTAAAACCTAGGATGGTCACTCAATCTCCTAAGGTAGATAGAAAAGATTGGAATTGGAAGATGACTCAAAAATTGGGGTTAGGTTTTGGGTTTACTAAGAAAGCTTGTTTTGTTTATGGAAGTCACACTCATCTAATAAAAGACTATGATTTTCATGAAAACGGAATGGCTAAAAAGTCTGTTTTTCAAAGTATGGGAAAGAATACTGGTCATAGGGAAGTTAGACTAATTTGGAACAACACTCAAAGAATAAATCATCAAAATAAATTTGTTCCAACTATAGTCTTAACTAGGTCTGGAAGAATACCAGTTAGTACTGCCAAGCAGTATGTTAATACTGCTACCCCCAAAAAATAAAGTGAATGTTTCAAAATCAAAAATAAATACTTTTCCTAAGTCACATTCACCTATTAAAAGGCCTTTTTATAAATCAATAGTACTTAATACCAGGGTTTCAAAAGTAAAAGTTAATACTGTTAAAGTAAATGGTGTTAATACTGCTGGGCAAACAGCAGTTAGTACTGTTAAGGGAAATGGGGTCACTGCTGTTAAGGCCTGTTGGGAATTATGCATTCCTGACTTAGTACCGATAGTTATATTAGTTAGTACCGCTAGTTGTAATTTGTACTGACACTACAAAATGTTAGTACTGATCAGATAGTTAGTACCGTTAGTATAAAATAGTTAGTACCGTTTATGAAATATGCATGAGAT